>BPLR01000715.1:0-96370 GCA_021605095.1 Caerostris extrusa
CATAATTATCGTTAGAAAATTATAGTGATTCAAAAGTATTCTTCGCAGTACTTTAAACCAGTGGTTCTCAAATTTTTGAAGTCGGAGTGCATTTTAATATCCTACAAATAATTGTAGGGGCACCATATACAAATTTCTAAAAATATGTTATAATAGTTAAGAATATTATAGAAAAAAAAAAAAAAATAAAAATGAAACGCACCTTTAAGTTTATTTATGTTGTTTGACTAATCCTCAGTGTCCTGCAGTGCGGAACGAATATCTCATGTGTACTCTATTCATGGATGGAGGGAAAGGGGACAGCTTGTTGCGATGGAGCATCCGTAGGTAGAAGTCTGACTCTTGGTTCCGTGACGCTCTTATAGTCATACCAGACCGGGACCTACGGCTTCAAGTGGATTCTGAACCATTACAAACATCCATGGCACCGCCGGAACTCGCATCCGAAATCTGTGGCCCCGATCGCTAGACACTCGGTCATACAGGCTCTAAGTTTATTTATTATTGTGTTTTATGAGAAACATGAGCTTGAAGTGTCCTTGCGGTTTCTTCAACGTTTGAACATATATTTGAAAAGGCAAACTCTGTTTTTCATCGTCAATACATTGACACGCATTCTTCTTTTATAGTTTTAAAGGTTTCAAAAGAGACAATTCCTTGTGTTTAATCCACGAGCAGTAGATATAACTAGTTCTTCTTCAGTTAATGTTCTATTATCTACTCCAATACTATTTCAGACGTCAGGATTTCAAAGGCCTCAATTGAATTTTTTTTTTTTTTTAATCACATAAATGCTAACGCTTCTAGTAGCCCTATGGAAGTGACCACTTCTAATTTCTTGGAAACATTCTTTGGCGCATGATAGCTGTTTGGCATTTTGAAAGATTATTATTGTTAAAAAATAATCTTATATATATTCATGTAAAACAACACAGAAACGATAAGACGTATAAAAAATGTACCTTAAAATCAGAAAATAATGAATCAGAATATTTTAATCAAAAAGTTATACAAGCAAAGAAATGCACCTAAAATCAAACTGAAAAGACAACTGCACAACAAATAACTCACTATTCGAGTCTGCAACTGTCTTTTCTGCAAAATCACTTTTCTTTTACTTTACGAAATACATTTGAAGCCATTTAAATTTACATTTTAACAACTTTTCATTTTTTGATTTTTACACCATTTTTTAGTATGTATATAAAAAAAAATGTTGTTGATGAGGATTAAAAAGCGATATTTTCAACATGTATGGAAAAATTAAGAATATTATTTAAAGGGTTTTATCTCAGTAACCGAGAAACCAATTCTTGTCAAGAGATTTAGAAAGTTTTTTTCTTGCTTTAGCTTTTCTTTATTTAGTTAACTTCTTTCGCCTTTTATGCGATTCAAAGCTAAAGCTCGAGTGCTGGTACTCAAAGCCTCAGGCTCATCTCGAGTGTGGGCAAGTAGGAATGAAAAATGGAATCAAGAATTGCTGAGATTTGATTCGGAGGGGAAAAAATAGATGCGAATAAATAAATGTGTTGAAGAGTTAACCGAGAGCGAATGAGTTATAAAGTTAAAATGTATAAAATGCTTATTGAAGCAGGTAGGTGGATAAGCTATAAGAGAGATTACTGCCCATTTTGCAGTTCAGTATGAACATCTGAGTTTTCCATTTTGTGAGCGAAGATCTGAGTTTTAATAAATAGATTCGTGTAAGGATCGTGCTTGTGAAAAATTTTCTGGATTATTTACGACTTCTGTTTCTTCGTCTTTTGTAATGAAGGCGTCATAGATACGATAAATTAAGATGCTTTGGTAATGATTCTTTAGATTTATTTTGATGGATTTGCACCATAGAGCAGTAATAAAATACAGCACGTCCCCCGATTCTAAAAGAAGGTGAAAGCCACAGGCTAAAATATATTCCGTCCTTTACGTACTAGAGTTCGCTGTATCTTCTTGATTTCTTTTCAGCTCGCATTTATCAAAAAAAAAAAAAAACGCAAAAAGTATCATGAAGAGATTCTGAACATTTCAAGACATATTTTTTTCTCAAGTCATATACTTATTTAACCCTTTGCACTCGAAAGTTTTTTCATTCGTATTACCAGCAACTCGAAGCGATTTTTAGTGAAAAGATCCTATTCACATGTAAGTTTGATATACGCATTATTTATATTGCTATTTGCATTTCTCTGTGGCGGGAGCCCTCGAGCTTTAAGACAAATTTTAAATGGCTCCGCTCCGGAACCCTCGAGTGCAAAGGGTTAACTATGTGCTTAACACGTAAGATAAATAGATACAAGAAATGTTACTTTGGTTATAATTCTAAACTTCATTTTGTATAAAACAGAATAAAAACAATACAAAAGTTCATAAGAAATGTATATATGAACCACCAACAGACATTCGTGTTTCAGCCAGGATTCGAATCTGAAGCTTGTGGTACTAAGGCCAAAGCTCTAACCAATTGGCTATCAGGCCTGCCTTACGTGGATGAAGGTGGCCTGATGGGCAATTGGCTGAGTTAGTGGATCAGAATCCACGTTAAACTGTAGGTCCTGGTCTATTAGCATTACATTTATGCCTGCCCTACGCTTATGCTCTGGAAGAAAGAGGGTGTTTTTTTTTTTTTTTTTTTTAAATTATAAGTTGTGAAAAAGAATGTAAAAGCACAGTTGACGGTCGCAGATCTTAAAGCAAAGTTCATCAACAAAGTACAATTTCAGAAATCCTGCCAAGAATTTTATTCTCAATCGAGATCAGCACTCAAAGCAAGTGAGTTCTGGGAAAATATACGATTACATACATTATTTATTTCCTCATGTTCTTTCGATTAATGAACCAAAAAACGCAGAAGAAATATGTGTTCTCTTGACTGCACGTACCATTACCCTCGTTTGGAGGGCTGAAAATAGATTGGTCACATTAGCCATGGCGCACACATGCCTCGTAAGAATAAAAGCGCTCTGGGAGATCTGGTGATGAGCTTTATCAGCTCTCCTGACCGCCATCTAATCCTGCATCCCCCGAAATCCGCGGCCTCTCCTCTCGAGGGCCAATCAATTTCGAAATCCCCGCCCTGCTGCTAAGCTCTTAAACGAGTTACCTCAGCAAATCTGGCTGCCATCGATCGAACGCTCTCGCACAGCACGAGCTGCTCTGGTGCGCATGCTCGCCGACACCAACAACAAGTCGAATCTGTGTGAGGTGGTTCTGTGAAATCATTTCATTCAGACTTGGAAACAGTAGATGAATGAGCTCAATTTTAGGAAACTGGGTTGCCTTTTAAAAACATCGCCTGTTTTCTATCCGTTATTTTTTATATTTTTATTTATGTTAATCTTTTTTAATAAAAAAGCTTAAAAGCATCGTCTGCTATCGATTATTTTTTATTTTTATTTATGTGCATCTTTTAATAAGAAAGCTTAAAAACATCATTTTTAAAATTATTTATGTGAATTTTGTTTTAATAAGAAAGCTTAAAAACATCGATTACTTCTTATTTTTATTTATGTGAATCCCTTTTAATAAGAAAGCTTAAAAATATCGTTTTCTATCGATTATTTTTTTTTATTTATTTATGTGAATCTTTTTTTAAATAAGAAAGCTTAAAAACATCGTTTATTTTCTATCGGTTATTTTTTTTATTTATGTGAATCTTTTTAATAAGACAGCTTAAGAACATCGTTTTCTATCGATTATTTTTTATTTTTATTTATGTGAATCTTTTTTTTTAACAAGAAAGTTTAAAAACCTCGTCTGTTTTCTATCGATTTTTATTTTTGTGAATCTTTTTAAAAAAAAGCTTAAAAACATCGTCTGCTTTCTATCTGTTATTTTTTATTTTTTATTTATGGGAATCTTTTTAATAAAAGCTTGAAAACATCGTCTGTTTTCTAGCGGTTACTTTTATTTTTATGTATGCGAATCTTTTTTAATAAGAAAGTTTAAAAACATCTTTTTTTTTCTATAGATTTTTTTTACGAGTCTATTAATCTATTTTAACGAGAAAGCTTAAAAACACAGTTTTTCTATTATTTTTTTTTTTTATTTATGTGAATCTTTTTTTAATAAGAAAGCTTAAAAACATCGTTTTCTATCGGTTACTTTTATTTTTTTTTATGTGAATCTTTCTATAATAAGAAAGCTTAAAAACATAGTTTTCTATTGATTTTTTTTATTTATGTGAATCTTTTTAATAAAGAAAGCTTAAAAACATCGTCTGTTTTTTAATCGGTTATTTTTTATTTTAATTTATGTGAAACTTTTAATACGAAAACTTCAATCCGTTGAAATTCAGCTCAACCTCAGAACACAAATTGGCTGCCGTTTAAAAGCATTGTTTTTTTTTTATTATCTTTTATATTATCCTTATAATTATTTTTTATTCATGTGTCATCATACATCTTCGCCAGCAAAAATAGTGCTTCACTCCATTGATTCTCTTCCCACTGAGTGATAGTGAAGCAAAAATTAAATTTTGGAAATTTTCATCCATGTGTGCATCGCATCTAACTGCTTTTGTACTAATGAGTTTTAGCATCAAACAATGTTTGAGTTATTTTATACTATCCCATATCAACGTGTGATATGTCGATAGGAATACATTTTCTTCTCACGGGAACGGATTAATTATTTTCCGCTGGTCTCTTAAGGAAAAATTCATTTGCTGTAAGTTATTCGAGAATGAATTAAGGATGTAAAAAAAAAAAAAAAAAAAAAAAAATTTACCAATGTAGTTCTGCTTTTACCAAGGTGTGGAGTCGGGTCAGTAATCGGTTTAAAACTCCCGACTCTTTTATAAAAAAATAAATTTAATTATTCTAAAATTTTGAGAATTTATGTTAACATTAAATGTTAAGAGGGCGGCTATTCAGTTCTAAAGTGCAACCAATAGCAAAGACAGTTAACAGCAAATCAAGTCACTGTTGAAGGACTTTCCTCAGCACAGAGGTTTAGTAAAAGTTATCATGAATCCACAATGAAAGAAAATCTTGTAGAAGCCATTCTATTATTAACAAATAAGATTGAATGTACTTCAAAAAAGAGCCTCTTTGAGTTCAAAATGTACCATTTTCTTTTGCTTATCTTAAGATATCCTATAATGCTTTAGTACGTGTTGATTGGGTATTGTTATTGTTATAGGACAAGTATATATATATATATATATATATATATATATATATATATATTTATTTATTTATAAGCAAATTTAGAGTACAAGAACGTCTTTTAAGTGAGTATAAAAATACCTTGTTATGAAAAACCTATTTTTACGTACATATAATATATATAGTAGAATAGTTCAATAGAAGTCATAAAATTTTCTCACAATTTTTTGTTTAATCATTTAGTAAAACATAAAACTTAGTACATAAAATTACGGAAAAAAATCAGGAAAATCTTTTAGCCAATTCCCCATTTCTGGTAACAAAATTCCTTTACACTATGAAATAAAAGCATGATCTCATTTTGAATACTCCTGTTCCCCACAGACATGCGCCGTGACGCAGCCTTTACTGCTCCGATACGCGCCCTCAAAGTTGACAGCAAGAGAGAGGGACAAGCTTTCTGCAGAAACGTTTTGCCTCCTTTGTCGCAGAACAGCTCCCCGCGGAGGGATGAAGAAGGGGTGCTCCCCCCACCTTAAGACGGAGAAAGGCTCGTTCAGAAGCGTGAGAACGGGGGCACGATGTAACGGATCGGATTTTTTGTAACATTTTTTTTTCTTCAGGAGCGAAAGAATAGAAGAGCATTTTTAAAAGATTAAAGAACCATTCCTTGAGTACAATCAATAAATGGGATGATGCTTTAAAATTCTTATCCGATAATGAAAAGAACATTCGAAAATAAATAATTTATGCACTTCTTTTATTTTGTGAAGAACAAAATTGTTTCAATATTAATAGTATTGATTTCCAATATGAATGAAATTCTTGGCAGAATATACTTTGGTGATTAACACTCCTTTCAGAACTGCGACCGATTTTTTTTTTTTTTTTTTTTTCTAGTGCAGCTGGCAATGCAGTGACAGTTAATTTTTACGCCATAAGCAAGGGCTGCACCGCAGTTACTCATTCATCACTACCCAAGGGACACGTGTAGCTTGAAAGATAAGTTGCGGGCACGAAAGTAACACTATCACACTACCCCTACAACCCTATTAGTCCAGGATCTACAGCAAAGGGGTTCGAGCCACTCTAACATCCACGCCCCCACTGGAGATTCGAACCTGAAACCTGTAGTACCCCTATAAATTACTTAGTCATTTTATATTTTGCAAGTATTTTATGTAAATAGTCAACTGTTCTAACATTAAATTGCTTATTTTTATGCATAAAATAATTTACATAAATAATACATTAAAAAACATTTCGCCAACTTTCTATCCACATTTTTAAGGGTTTAAAAATTTTTTCTTTTTAGATTTCCATCCCTACGTCATTCAAAAGTAAGTGGTCAGCACATCTTTAATGGAAAATGCCCTCTGAAAATGCAAGATCCATGTACATTCGAATGTACACCTTTTGAAATTTCCCAGATAAGGAAAGAAGCCGCAAAATATTTTCTCGTTTCCCCCTGCAAAAGTTGGGGGAGGGAGGATAAAAGATGTATTTATTATATTCTGAGGATTTCAAGTGTTTATATTTAAAAGTGCGGGTAACAAAAAAAAATGTTGCCATTAGTATAACGTCGTAGTTGATAAGGCGCATTCTTTGAGATTAGCTATTTTTGAACAGATTTCAAATAAAGCAGACTTCGGGACAAGAAGAAAATGACACGAGAGTAAACACTACCCACCGCAACGCTCTACGACCGTATGGAGTCCGGCAACTACGGTTTAAAGTGGATTCTGAACCACGACAAACATCCCTGCCACCGCGGGGACTCGAATTCGAAATCTGTGGTACCGGCCTATAAACTTCTTAGTCATATATATATATATATATATATATGTATTAGTACTTTATTTAAATAGTCAACTTTTTAGGTTAAAATGTTTAAAAATGATTTAAATAAGTAATACATTAAAAAAACTTTCCGCTAAACATTTTATCCACTATTTTCAGAGTATATTTTGTTTTTATAAATAAATTTCCATTCCTACGTCATTCAACAGTAAGCGGCATGTACATCTTTAATGAAAAATGCCATCCGAAAAATGCACGACCGATGCACATTCGAAATGACTTTGTCCTCAAAGTTCCCTAACTGTCTCCCGAGACAAATGTAACACATTTAAGAAACATGAAAAAATATAAATTTAACAGGAATTGGAACCGTTCCCGCATAATTTAACGTTAGAGAACAACTTGAAACTGAATAGCATGGCTTTTAAAAAAACCTTTTGAAACGTTTCGTAAATTGCGAGAAATTTCCCAGATAAGGAAACAACCCGCAAATATTTTCCCTGTTTCCCCCCTGCAAAAGTTGGGGAGGGGAAAAAAAGGACGTATTTATTATATTCTGGCGATTTCAAGTGTTATATTTGCGGGTAACAGAAAAAAAAATGTTGCATTTGAGTTGCACGAAAATGACATAAATAACGTCGTAGTTGATAAGGCACATTCTTTGAGATTAAGTTATTTTTGGACAGATTTCGAACAAAGGAGACTTCCAGACCGGAAAAAATGTCGCAGACGTACCGGGGCTTAGGGAATTTCAATTTTTTTTTCTTTTTTAGGTTTCTGGCACTGTCCTTGACATCTGTGTGAAATTGGACTTCAAAATATCCATTAGTTCTTGAGTTACGGTGAGATTTGGTGCTTGAAAACCGTCGATTTACAATTAGAGACCTTGCTGAGGATGTTAGAATTTCAAAAGGATCGGTCCATTCCATTGTGGCCCTCAAAAACGTCAAATCTTGGTTTGGTACCGAAAACACTGCATGCGCCAGCTCACACTGCATTGATTCTTCGTGACTTTTTCGCCAAAAATGAAACCCATATCGTTCCACAACCGCCGTATTCACACCGTGCGACTTCTGGGGACACCGTTGTGAGTCGATTGAAGAGACATTTCAAAAATCGCCGGCAGATTTCAAGTGTTATATTTAAAGTGCGGGTAACTAAAAAATGTTGCATTTGAGTTGCACGTAAATGATATAAATAACGTCGTAGTTGATAAGGCACATTCTTTGAGATTAAGTTATTTTTGAACAGATTTCGGACAAAGGAGACTTCGCTATAAGAATAAAATGTCGGAGATGTAATGCAAAAAAAAAAAATAAATAAATAAAAAAAAAAAAGCCAAGAGGAGGGATCTTCTAAGAGTAATACATTCGAAATCTAAAATATGTTGTTGTTGTTGTAATGCAGCTAGCAATACAGAGACAGTTCATCATTATGCCATAAGCAAGGCCTGCATTGCTATTAGTCATTTAGCACTACCCGAGGGCACGCGTAGCTTGAAGATAGGCTACGGAGCGAGTCCCACTACCCCATCAACATACTACGATTCTATCAGACCGGAACCTACAGTTTTAAAGTGGATTCCGAACAACTACAAACAAACCGTTGGGACTCTAAACCTGCGGTACAGAGAGCTAGCCACTTGGCCATCAGGCACCTGAAGTTATAAAATATTTCAGATAAAAACTTTTACTTTTCATTTTCATTAGAAAATTTTGTACACACACATGGAAAGAAAAAAAAAAATTTATAATTCTGCTATTATTTATCTACACTTGTCTATTTCTGAATTAACTTATTACTCTTTGTAGTAAAAACTGCTGCTATAATAACTGAAAAGTTCAGATTATTCCAGTGCACGGTCTCCTTTGGAAGTATAGTCAAAGATTCATTTGCTTACAAACAACATAAGATAGTTAAAACAACATAAAATGGCCGGTCTACTTTGGAATCCCATGTCGAAGATTCATCTGTTAAAAAAAAACATGTCTTAGTCATTACTATTAATGAAGGTAGCAAAAGGATTGTCATTATTTTAAAACGGAAAATCATCTCATCTTTAAAACAATCTGTATAAATTGCTCATGCGATTAGAGAAATAAAAATTTGTAGAAAAGCAGTGAGTTTATTATTCAATTTACAAGTTTCTGAAATATGTGCATACTTAATGATTGTGTGTCTGACTTGTGGTCGAACGGACGGGAGTTCGATTCGTGCTGCTGGTATCTGTTACACATTTTCAAGACGACTAGAATCGACACCGGTTTGAGACGACCTACGAGCTGACAAATAGCGGCATGTGACACGACATGAAGATATTATCTATTTTATGATTAAGCGATTACCAGATCTGTGATTATTCATTCTAAACTAATTTATGTTTTGTTATTCAGATTACCGCAACGAGTAATGAAGTCGTTGAATATCACAATTATGATTTAAGAAAACAGGAATAAAAATCATTTTCATGGGTGAATTTATATTTAAGGCCTCTAAAGGATTTCTATTATTGAATAAGACAAAACTTGACTTGACTTTGAGATTTATGCTCGCGTTAGCTGCTTTATCTCACTTCATCCAATTACTCTTGAGAAGATAAGACAAAATGAGTGAATTTTTTATTGCAAAACAGTGATAAATACGAGGTAAAACCCATTTACCGATGGAATTATATATTTCCGGAAAATTATATATAAACGGAATTATATTCACTTGTTCTTCATTGGCGCAACAGCCCCATGTGCGCCAAGGTTGTCTGTCTCTACTGGCAGATTTCGAATCACGAGGTGTTTTCTTTTACGGGCCCAAAGCTCTATAGTCTTCTTAGACCGGGGCCTACGGTTTAAAGTGATTCCTAACCACTAAACATCCATGGACTCGAACCTTAAACCTGTGGCACTGAGCGCTGGTCACTCGGCCATCAGGCACCTATGCTATGCACTATTATAATAAATTTTAACACTTTCGTGACAATGTGGCGTCAATAATGAACAGCCTAATCGCGCCAACGCGTGGTCTGGAGTGATGTCTCATACGCTAGTCACGCGTTTGCGCGAGAAGAATAGTGCCTCAACCTTTCCTATATGCGTCAATCTATTTTAGGTCTGTCTGCCAATATTAGCGTGGAGTAAAGATTAGCAGCTAGTTGCAAAAGTATATGATTTCAAATTTATAGCTTTATTAGTTATTAAAAAAATCTTGTAATATGATTTGTAAATATATTAGTTTTGAAGACCTTCGCAGGCAATCTTAACAAGCCTCTAACATATGATGAAATTGCAAATGTGTTGGCCGAGCATCCGAGCGATGTTAGCTAGGACAGGGATGTGCAGGTGACCCGCAAATAAAATGTTTACAAAAATTGTTTGCAGTCATAATATCATTGTAATCCACTTATAATAATTTGTTTATATTAAATACTTGTTAGTGTGAAAGTATCCTATAAAAATAATGCATTTTGTCATTTATTTTGTTTCATTTTTGCTCATCATGCGCCAGCTCTTAATGTAGAATTTAAGGAAATAATTTTACCCATCACGCACTGGCGCGTAGACAAACTTTTCTGACAGAACTAAATATTACTGAGTAATCAGCATGATCCCCATAATCATGTTTTATGAATACTCTTCAATCCTATTTGTCATAAAAAACAAGTAATATAAAAAATATTTAAAGTCAATTCCTACTTTTTTTCACTCTATTGCTATATCAATAATTTTCATTCATTTTTTAAAGTTTATCTGGGCCATCTATTGGTAGATATATACAACTTAAATCTAAAAAAAAAAAAAAAAAAAAAAAAAAATGTATTTTGAAGTTGAGTGGATGAATAAAAAGTATTTTATGAACGATTGGGAATTTGAACAAGATATGTATAGGCAGAGTGTGAGCTAATAGAAGGAATTGAAAACAGTCACCTTCTAGGAAAATCTCCTTTCTACGGCGGACAATCACTATCACCACGTTTGCACGTGACAAGAAGCGAAGGTCATCTTTTTGCTGATGTACTGTTATTAATAATACTAAATACTATTTTCAAAATGATAAAAGATGATAAGATTACTCTACTTTCAGTTTTTTAGAAGCATTTTCTGGTGAAAAATAAACAGCAAAAGAAGGAATGCACGATTCCCTCCTCAGTTTCGATGCTGTCACGTTATTTACGACATGACGACCTGCACTTCCCGCAAATATGCAGCGAGAAGGAATTTGAGAGAAGGGGGGGGTACGGTGGAAGAGTATGTGCCTCCACTAGTTGCATAAGTCTTCTCTAGGTTGGGTTTTTTTCCCCCCAGTTTTTTATAAAAAAAGAGTGTGGAGCAAAACTAGAAAACATTTCGTAATTATAGACACGTGAAAGAATAAAAGAACGGATCTTCAAACAACGTGCGATTTCTCAATAGAGGTAGCGAAATAGAATTAAAACTCAATCTGTACTGATTGGTAATAAAATAAGAGTGCGCAGAGGGGTTTGCCAGTTTGATGTAATGATGATTAGCATGAGATGAATAGCTGCATAAAAATACGATACTAAATAACAAACTATTAGGGATAGCTGCTTTTCTTTTATTTTTATGCATGTATTTATCTAAAAGGATATTAACTCATTTAGAGTTAGTTTTAAACCTGTATTTCAGTGTTTTGTGGTTAAAATATGCGGTCTAAACGGTTGATGAGAAAATGAAATAAATAAATATTCATTTCATACAATCATATATCTATTTTAAAAAAACCATTTGCTTAACTCTAAATAAATATAAATGTAATGTTGCTAAATATGTGTCAATTTATCCAATCCATAAATAAAGTTTTTAATATTTCGAATGCTTTAAGTGAATTAAGCATACTATGTTGAGGATTACTGCATTTTAATTTGTATAATTTATTATGTGTATTTTATTGTTTCTTACTATTTGGGACATAACTTGTGTTTAATCACTTATTTTTGATTAATAAATATATGTATATTAATACAAAAAATAATAAAACTGTCTTTGTGAGAAAATGCATGAAGGACATTTACGCGATATCTTAAGCTGCAATGCAGCGCCAACTCTAAACGGGAAATGTCGGCCTCAACATTTTGTTCCTTCCGAATAGAGTAGCGCTCTCTATTTTATTGTTACTCTATGGGTTCTTGCCTTGTACTTTCAGCAAGTTCAGTGAAGATGATACAGATTATTACTTTTATTGCTCTGCAGTTCAAAGTGCACCTGACCGGTTCTCAGGTCATAAAAATAGTCAAGGACTTTGAGGAAGAGAAAGATCTCGCATTTGAGTGCAGTTTGAAAGATAATGGGAAAACTGTCATCAGAAGTCCCGACTGTCGATGAGAGACAGCTTGTCACAGCTTCTACCCTATCTCATTTTTCAAAACAAATAACTGTAACACATCTATCAACTGGAATCCAACCTATGTCCGTTCTCATCCTAAATGACAGAGTAGACCGTCATTAGAACGGTACTAGACTATGAATGAGAACTGGACCATATAATAGTAGAACTCGACCTAGACTAATATTACTAGAACATTATATATTACACCATGAATGAGACCCACGTTATTATTTTACTCTTTAAAATTAGTAAAAGAATATTCTAAATGTTAATACAAATATACTTTCATACAAATACATATTTGTTTCTTTCATATGTGGCATCGATATGAGATTTTCTTTGAAACTTACCACACCACAATAAATCATCATATAATGTGATTTTTATCACACTATTTCTAATAAATATATTTTTGGTGTAAAAAAATATATTTGTTCCACACAAAATGAATATATTATTATACAAAACGTTCTTTGAATTATTTTGAAACGTACAATAATCGTTTTTTATGACACTTAAAAACCAAATTAAATATTTTTTTAATTATATTCTTGATATTTTACTTTTTAATATTATTTTTTAAAAATACAAACTCTTACATTCAGCTGTTGAGTTTTTTTTTTTCTTCAGTTATTAACTAGTTTGAAATGAAATAAATAATAAAGCAAAATAAACAAAACCAAAATAAAGAAAACAAAACAAATTAATATATAAAGCTTTTATTTTCAATAAAAAAAAAAAATTTCAAATGAAAAAAAAAATATTTTACCCTTGTAAAAATATATATAAAATTTATAAATTTGCAATAGGAACAAAAGACAATGGAAATCATGCAGAAATGAACAATGGTATAAAATTGTTCCCAACTGCGATTCTGTTAATGATGCTTATTTACAGATGCGTTTGGAATGATTTGTTGGAGATGCCTTACAAGCAGTCATTTAGGTCGCAACAAAACGCACCGCAAAACACCCTTTAGAAAACATAAGTTTTTAATGATAGAAAGAAGACAGAGTAATTACAGTCGCCGTCATATTTAATCCTTTTTCTGGTAAGCAAATTGACAATTCTCATTGGAGAAGGTTTTTTTTACAAAAATAAATTCAAAATTGTTGTATTGAAATTTATAAAATGCATTAATTATCGTTTTAAAAATAAATTTAATTTACTTAAAATAATAGATTCAACAACATTTATTTAAAGCAATTTTAAACATACTTTGTCATTCAAGACTAAGAGACAAAAAAAGAACAAAACATTATTTAACATAAATTATTTTAACATCAACATATGGGTCTTTTCCTCTAAAAATTCAATTGTTTGTTTGTTTATTAAACTTGATTCTCAACAAATATGACAGCGACTGATTTTTACCAAACTTTTAGAAATTCCTTTTCCAATTAACTACAATAGAATGAAAAGGTGCAGGTAGAAAATAGATTTCATTCTCAAATAGAACTGAAGATATTTCGGAATAAAATTCACTTTCGAACCATTTAAAAAGATTTAAAGATGGAGGAAAAAAAAAAAAAAAAAAAACTCCACTAGAATTAAAATTATTGCAATTATTTCGCATGAAAATGAAGTACACACTAAAATAGTTGAAAGTGAATACTGATGACTATTTCTATAAAATAACCTCATAAATTATATCACTGCACTAGCAGTGAGTGTTTCCCATTGTTACCAAACAGTGAATAGGAAAGCAATATGTGGAATAATGATGCAATTTCTTTTCTATGCAGGCTTAATAACTTTTTTTTATTTGTTTGGAAAAGCATTTAGAATAAATGGGGCATTTTAAAAGTTCCCGGAGAAAGTTGGTTGGCTCTTAAAACGGTGAATGCAAAACACAATGGACAGCAAGTTCTTTCTTGCAAAAAAATTTTTTTTTTTTTTTTTTTTTTTGGATAGCAGCAGAGATGTTCGGAAAAGTTAATTTCTATCCATAAGAAAGCAGTGGGAGTAGAATTGCATTTTGCGGCACTTTTTGAGAGTGGCATGGATTCTCTCTTGAGAACTCTCGCCAGATATTTCGGATGGGAGAAAGGGAACATAGCATTCGAAAGATTACCAATTGCTCTGATGGTGCCGCTAGAAGTGCCGAACAACACAAAAAGGCATCTTTTTTTACTGTATTCTTCTTTTTTCTCAAACATCCATTTGAAACGGCACTTTTTGAGAGTGGCATGGATTCTCTTGAGAACTCTGGCCAAATATTTCGGATGGGAGAATGGGAACTTATCTTTCAAAAGTTACCCAATTGCTCTGCTGATGTCGCCAGAAGTGCTGAATCAACAAACACAAAAAGGCAACACCTTTTGAATGTATTCTTCTTTCCCCACAAATATGCACTTAATAAAACTCAACAATATGTGGTTGCCATGAATACCTATCGATTTTCTATTTTTGTGATGGATATTTAAATATTCTCACAACTTTCAAAATTATAAATTTGACTTTTAAGAATGAATGAAAAATAGGACTTAAAAATAATAAGGGTTATTAAATATAAATTATTCTATTCTGTGATGGTTATTTAAATATACTCTCAACTTACAAATTATAAATTTGACTCTTGAGAATGAATGGAAAACAGGACTTAAAACAATAAGGGTTATAAAAGATAAATTATCATTTATTATTGGCCTTAAATTATTTTTACAATATTACTGATGTTTAGAGACACAACAGAAAAAGTAGGAGGTTAGTGTGACGGATGAAAAGGAAAATTAAAGAGACAATTTTTTCCTCATTTATCAAGTAAGCACATCAACTTAAAAAACTCTTTTTTTTTTCACCTCATTTAAAGACATTTCCCCTTTTAACTCAAGCCTATTCCTAACATTACTTTAGGTGGCCGAGTTTCCAATTCATTTTCGAGTAAGCAAGCAGAAGCATTAGCGATTGGTTATTCAATGTAAATTTCCACGGAGTTTCAAATCAACATTGAAAATGAGGCTGAGACACAAGAGAAGGCCCCCCACAGAAAACCGAAAGCGACCACTGTTTTTGGAGTGCAGTTGACATTGTGACCCAAATGACTTTTTGGAACACACGCGAAAACTTTAAGAGTGGGAACAGTTCTACACATAAAACATACACAACAGAAAAGTCAAATAACGAAACAAAAATAGAGAGCAAACATGCATTCTACAGTACAAACAAAAAAGTACAATGAATAATTTTTTTGTCTTGAACAATGTTGCCTACATTGAAGTCAAAGCATAAATATTTCTTAGTCAATCAAACTGGGTCACTTAAATAACAGCTATAAGTTTTTGTAAGGGGACGAATAAAATTTCTCAAACTTCAATATTGCACGTCTATTTTTTTTTTGTTTGGAGACGAAAGCAAACGTCCGTGGTCACTCACAGGTAAATGTACCATCATTCAGAAGCATTTCAACTTTTCAGTAGCAGGGAAAAGGCAATTGTGGAACGATGGCACTCTGACAGAAAATGGACGGTAGTGTCTAGCTAGTTCAAACTTAACTTTAACTTTCACATGGGAAGTTAAAAACTTTATTGCTGGTCCCATCTCAATCGAACACGATCTTTATGGGTTGTCCAATCTCAATTGAACGCAATCTTGGTTGGTTGTCATGGGTTGTCCAATGACCATTGAATTTCCAACTTGTTGGAAGTTGGATATATATTCAAGAATGACAATACATGGTACTCTATCAGAGAGTTTTTCTTCCATCTGCCATAATTACTGAATTGCATTTTCCCTGCACCAGATGAGCTTTCAACATTAGCTTCTCATAAAGCGTTCTCAGCAAAAAAGAGTCCCGGGATTCCTCAGAGGGTGATCCCGAACCTGCGAAAGTCCCTGAGGACGTACTCACCCATGGCAGTCTGCGTGGCGCAGGTTCCGCCCCTGGGCGACCTGTCGCTGGGCACGATCCTGATGGATCTTGGGTTGGGGGCGGTCTCGGAGCCGTCCTTCTTGCTGCCCACGAAGGAGGACTCCATCCAGATCCTCCCCGGGGGCGGCTGCTCCTCCAGGTTGTAGTTCCTGGCGTCATCGTCCTCGGCCGGCGACACTATCACAGCACCGCTGTACAAGGACTGAGTGTACGAATACCTGTCCCGGCGCATCTCCACGCTGGCGAACCTGGTGGTGGGAGGGGCGTCGAAGGTGTCCTCGGCGTTGCCGCCGCTGCTGAAGAAGACGTTGGTGGTATTGAGGGCCAGCGGCGAGATTCGACTGGTGTCGGCCGACTCGCTGCCGTCGGGTCGGAGGGTGGCCGCGCTCGTGATCTGGAAAAGCAAGGTGCCGTCATCAATGAACAATCGAAGCCAGAAAGTTATCTGGGTACTTACGTATTAACGATACCTTGGCGGTTTTAAGTGTCGACAATCTAACAGCTACAGATTTGGCGGTTTTTAAGTGGCGCCAATCTAACAGCTGCAGATTTGCTGAGTTTTGACGCCATTTTGTAGTGCTACGAAAATGCGTATTTGGGATTTGCCAGAAACAGAACAAGATGCAATTTTTTTTTTTTTTCAGGAGCGAAATATTTTACCAAAACAACGAAAATGTCCCAATTCCCATGATATGAAACTGGAAATGCAACTTCAGTCAGTGTGCTTATCGTGTGGGACTTAGAAAAATGTGTTTAAATAAAGTGTTTTTGACTACTTTGTGTTTAAATAAAGTGTTTTGAATTTTGAAAGCGTTTTGATTTTAAATGAAGTGTTTTATATATTTTATTATTTGGAACAAAAATTTTAAGTGTAGATTGGCGCCACTTAAAAACCGCCAAATCTGTAGCTGCGGTTGGCGCGTGTGCTCTTTATTGGCGCAACTGTCGCCAAGGTATCGTTAATACGTAAGTACCGTTATCTGCATATGAGGAAGGATGTAAGGCATGCAAGATTTCTTTTGGTCTCAACAACGGTAACTGGAGATCAGGAAGGGTACTGGTACGAGGGTAACTCTGAAATTTTGAGGCAGTGGCAGACGACAAACACATGAAAAAAAAAAAATATATTCGTTAAATTTGTAAATTTGAACTCTTTTATGGCCACAGACGATAATTTGGGGCAACAATTGCAATTTAGCTGCCGTAGAATAGATTTTGGAAGAAAGGAAAATGGAATTGACGTGAGAGCATTATCGTGCTATGATTTTAAAGCGCGGTTAAATCAAGAAGAATGCATTCAACGTCTACAACTAGCATATGGAGACGAAGCTCCATCTCGTGCTACTGTATTTAGATAGTTTACAGAATTTCGTAGAGGTCGAAGTTCTCTGCTGGATCAAAAACACACAGGAAGACCTTCATCAGCTGTAGTTCCAGTAAATGTGTCGGCCATACGAAAAATGTTAGTCGATGCTAATTGCAAATGATACAGAAGAAACTTAACATTTGATCCGCAGCTATACATAGAATTATTCATGAAGAACTGCAAATGAAAAAATTAGTTTCAATTGGTTGGCTCAATTCGTTGGGTCCCCCATAATTTAACAGAACACCAAAAAACGGAGCGTGTCAGAATCTGCAAAGAAACCATAAAATTACTTAACGATGGTGGACAACGCCTTATTTCTAAAATCGTAACTGGCGATGAAACTTGCATACCGGATTTTGACGTTCCAACACGACAAGAAAGTAAAGTATGGGTTTTTGAAGATGACCCCAAACCAATAATGGTGAAAAGACAACGAGCAATGAAAAAAGTAATGTATGCCGTTTTCTTCAGAAGTGCGGGACTGGTCAAAGCCATCACGCTGGAGGGACAGAAGATAATCACAGCTAACTGGTACACCATTAAGTATCTTCTAGAAATTCTTCAATACGTGAATGTAAGAGGACTCATGTTTCACCATGATAATGCATCTTCTCATGCGGCAAGAACGACAGTCGAATTTCTTAAACAAAAAACACATCAAAGTGATAGAACATCCACCCTATACCTCTGATCTTGCTATGTGTGACTTTTTGAATCTCAAGAAAAATTTGCGTGGTCTCCGTTTTCATTCCGAAGAAGAGATTGATGAGGCTATAAAAGCATATTTTTCCTCAATTCCAAGAAATGGATGGCGTGAAGCATTTAATCTTTGGAAAAATCGTCTGCAAGAGTGCATTGATGTTGGAGGGGACTACCTTGAACACTCTTAAAATTTGGTAAAGGTAAACTTGTACCATTTAGCCGTATCTCAAAAATTTCAGAGTGACCCTCTTATCGAAGGGGCGATCCTACCTTAGATTTAAACATCTGACATTGGAAACAGTGTCGATTTACTTTGAAAAAGATTTTGAAGAGTGAGGATTAAAAAAAAAATTCGCCATTAATTTTTGAAACTCAGTCAGCTCCAAGACAACTTAATTTCTCGGATGACAAAAGAAATGCATAAAAAGGAAGAAGCATGACGACAACACCAACACCCATGACGCAATTTCCTTGTTAATGACCCCTGTGCCCAATTCGGTTTTATAGACCTTGCCATTGTTTACCTCTTACCTTATTGTTCCATTCTCATTAATCAAGATCCAAGATTGGCGACAGTAATTATGTCAACGAGGAAAAAAAAAATATTATTTTTGGGATCTGGAGGAACTCTGAAAATGATTCAAATAATTGTTGAAAGTAGATAGAGGCTGCGAATCCATTAGATGCCACCTGCATCGATTATAAAGCAGTCAACAAGCTCAGCGGATTCAATGGCCTCACTCGAAGTGGAGGAGGTATAATATTTTTGACCTGCGAAGATATCACTTTAAGACCGCCTTTTGTTGCCTGCCATGGATTTTGCCATGTTGATTTTGTTTGCCTGCCATGGACTTTTTCATTACAATTCTACATTTCGCAATACACAAAAAGATAAGTATCAAAATTTCCTTTGTTTCTTTTTAGACTGTGTACTGGTAAAATTAATAGAGATTTTGATTCCATATTTCTTCGGTTTCTTGCACATGTAACACAGTAGCGGAACTTTCATCTGATGAGATAAGTTAAGTCCGTAGTCGGGATGCATAGACTGCGGACTCTCTCATCCTTGTTATCATCAAGCCATTTTAAAAATTATTTTTTATTTGTTGAAAGATTGTCGGATTATGATGATAGGTTGAAACATAGAACATGATTCAAGTGCATTTTAATAAAAAAGAAAAGCGAACGCTTAAAGATTAAAGAAATATTTGAATCTATTTTTTTTTTTTTTTTTTTTTTTTTTTTTTAGTTTATAGCAAACTAGGAGATAAGAAAGCTTCCTCAGAACGCGCTGACTGAAATTCATGTGCGCTTCTAATTTATTTATTCTTTTTCCCGAACACAGTAACTACCATTCAATTGAATAAATGCGCGATTTTTTCTGGGTGCTGATCGAGTCATTAGACCCGAGGCCTTCACACATGCGTGCATTCATCAATACAAATCTGTATTTTAAAAATGTGATTAATACACAGTCCACTCACATTAATGTGACCCCCCCTACTTTCGACGTCAACGTGAAATAACCCATCACAAAAGTCAGGTGGCAGCACATTGCAGTGGAGTGTAAAGAAAGAATCCCACTTAATACCCCATTCCACACAGAATATACAAGAGTGTATATTATGGCTTTTGACAGGTGGTTACATTAATGTGACTGCGTATATACATACAAATATACTATTAGATTTAAAATCTCAGTCAATGCTGTTTTAAAGCGAGCGTTTTAATCATTTTGTAGCTCATCATCATCATCAGGGGCGCAATGGTGGGCCAAGGCCCTCTCCCTACTGGCAGATTTCGAGACAGAAGAAGTTATCTTTTTAAGAAATATGGTTGTCAGCCCAACGCTCTACGATCCTATTAGACCGGGACCTACGGTTTAAAGTGGATTCCAAATCACTACAAACATCCGGGACTTGAAACCTGTGGTGCCGAGCACCAGAGCGCTAGTCACTCGGCCATCAAGCCCTTTTTTTGTAGCTGCTACTTTAAAATAAAATTAAAAAAAGAAACGATTAGTATAAAAATAAAAGAAAACGAAGGTAACAAACAGATTTACTCAACGAGCAGAAAAATCGTCAATGCTGCCCTGGGTAGCCGCAACTTGGAAATGAAATGATTCATTTCGAGTGTCGAGATAACTCGTTCTTCCAAATAACTGCAAATGAGTCTTAATGAGAACAGGACAGAATGGTATCGGTAAAACACTACTACACCAAACATCACTGTGCTTAGAGCTGAGTTGCCCCTATACAGTTTGGGAATGACATGGGCAAGAAGTTTGACTGGATTCTGTGACGCTCTGCGGTCATATGAAACCGGGATCTACGGCTTAAAGTGGATTCGAACCACTACAAAACATTGCTGGAACTCGAATCCGGAACCTGTAGTACGCAGCTCCAGAGCACTAGACACTCGGCCCAACATCGGTCTACACTAGCCGCGAAGACAAACAGGGATAAAATACAATTCCCGCAAGATAAAAATTGTTCGATTCATCGCAGGGACTCCCTGTAGGTCAGTAATTCAGTTGTCCATAGTGATCTCAAAAAGGAACCAATAGACGAACATATTTAAAAAATCCAGCAAGGAAATTCTGCACTGGTATTACTCATCATCACAATCCAAATCAAGTTTTCTTTGCGCAAGACATCGGTAAAAAAAAAAAGATTTCCTACACCACAACCAAATAGACTCTACCTCTCAAGCCGTCATAGCAACAGCCAAGACAAACTTCAATGTTGTTCTTCTAATGCAGCTGGCAATACAGTGGCAGTCAGGCTTTATGGTGTAACCAAGAGCTGCACCACTCTTACTCATTTAGCTCTACCCAGGGAACACGTGCAGCTTGAAGATAGGCTACGGACGCGGAGTAATACTATCCCCGCAATACTCTACGATCGTATGATACTAAAGGCTCGTTCCCACCGAGGCGAGAAGCGTTGAAGATTCACTCGGCAGGCGAGAAAATGTTTTCGACCCCTTCACAGTGAAACGTCAGAAATAGCATTACGCCCAGTGAAGTTCCGCTTCCAGTTGAAAGTTGGTAGTGGATAAAGAGGGTAGTGATTGATCAGCTCTTCACGCTTAAACGCCTGTCGCCTCGATGGGAACGAGCCTTTAATTCCTTCATTTTTAAATCTTTCACACTTAAATTCCTTCAAACTGAGTAGACGTACATTTTGTACTGGGACTCCAATTAATTATCCAATCTGGTAGTAGACATCCGCCGAGTGGTGGCTGGAATAGTCCCAACGTAGCCTATGCGTGTCGTAGAAGGCGACTAAAATAGGTACCCAGTGCCCGGGGATACAGCTGGATACCCTGCCCCTGGGGATTTTATCAGGGGACTGGTCTTCCAGGTTGGAAGGATGGACGCGGGGTTGACATTTCCTCACCGTTCAGAAATCCAATGAAGAAAGTAACTGGCAGACCTTACGGAGACGGATTGGAACAAGGAATAAGGATAATGGGAAACGGAATCTGGATTTGGCTGTTGGAACTTGGAATGTTTTATCTCTATATAGACCTAAGGCCACACAACTGCTGTTGAAACAACTGTATAATTAATGAAATGATTTAAACCCTGTAAAAAGTCTCGTTTCGGCTAAGCCACAGGGTCAAAGAGGAAGAGGGCGACCCAGGTTGCGATGGATAGACGCAGATTACGTACGCAGAGACGTAGATGGATTTTGCTCTACTAAATGTTAAGTATTGGGGAACCCTTGTCACCCAGAGGAATGCATGCAATCTCTTCAAAGGAAAGCCTTGGCCCGCTCTGGGCTATCGTGCTATTGATGATAATGGTAGACAATGATAATGATGACGTAATGGTAGATAATGATAACGTAAAACGACTTGTAAACATGTCTAGTAGACATGTTTACAAGTCGTTTTACGTGTAAGAACAAAATATGAAACGAATGCAGCGTCAGTATTGGCAAGCAGGAGATGAGGGTCTTACCTGATTCTGTTGCAGACCGTAAGCGAAGGGCGGATGCTCCTGCGACCCCCTCCTCGGCGACCCGGGTCGACTGCCCTGCAGGGGCGTGGTGGCGCTGAGGGGAGTGACGCCAGGGCTGGACCTGGACGCGCCCCCGCTGCTGGAAGCGGCGGCGGCCCGCCAGCCCAGGTAAGGCTGTCTGAACGAGCGGTGCACACTAAGGGCTGTAACTGGTGCACTGCTGGTGCTCAACCTGCGAAAAGCAAAAAAAAAAAAAATACCTTTCATTCACCGTGCATGAATACGCACCTAAAATACAGATTATTTAAATAGAATAACTTCATCAATTTAATTGTTAAAAAAATGTTTAATATTTTTAATACATTTTTATTTGAAATCAAATGACGCTTGGGATATCGCAACATTGTTTTCACTCATAAGAGAAATACAATGACTAGATGCAATATCCATGGCATTCAATTATGTACCGCTCTTATTCACAAAAAAAAAAAAAAAAAAAATATGAGTTATGTTTCACATCTAATATTCATGGTAAATTAGTATGTAATTCATTCACAATCTATTCATTTACATTTAAATTGGATGAATTCGCAACTACCTTGCCATTGATTGTTCGGTACATCCGTAGAGTAGTAATGAAATAGAGAACGTACCCTTATTCTAAATAAACAGAAAGTTGGGGCAAACATCTCGCGTCTTTTTCGTACTAGAGTGGGCCCTGTATAGCCGCTTGGCTTCTTTTTCTGGCGCGCATTTATTTAGAGAAAAGTAAACATGCTAAGAAGCGATTCTGAGCGTTCTTCTTCTCAAGTCATACATTTATTGAACTATGTGCTTACTCAAGATAGATGTATAAAAATGTTTTGTTGACAACTCTGATCGTTTTGTATGAAACATTACAAAAAGGTCATATAAATGATTAATTTATTTTTTATAATTTAGGGGGGGATTTATTAATAGAATAGAAATGCCAAATATTTAAAAAAATTAAATTTAGATTTATTGACAGCTCAAAAATGAAACTTTTTTTTTAATTGTTTCATTATAGAAGATCCCAACACGAACTCAATTTTATTACTACTCTATGGTTACACAGCAGAATTGAGGTCTTTCTGATTCTTTCGGCCACTGGCAGATGCATCTGAAAAGGAAAAGAAAAGAAGAACGATGGTTGGAGTGTCTCACCTGGAGCTGCTCCACCTGGAGAGCGAGGAGGTGCTGAGGGTATAGTGGAAGGGGGCGCCCTCCCGGGGGCTGAGGGAGGCGGGGGAGAGGCTCTCCCTCGACGACACCAGGGAGCGCCAGTCGGATGTGGGGGTGACGCGCTTGGGCACCACGATGTTCCGCTGCGAGTAGGAGGTGGGGGTGGCCGTCAGGCTGGTGGCGGAGGGGGTGCGGGAAGAACCCAGGCCCTGCCACCGCTTGCGGGACTCGCCGGCGGATCCTGCAATGCAGAAATCATCGAATGTCAACCAACAGCAACAAGACGAATGATTTCAAAAAGACATTTCAAAGTGCAAAGTGGTGTAGGTTATGGAAGTACCAGGGGATTAGTCCTCTTACCTCCTGTTATAATAATAAATTAAATACATATTCAGAAATATTTACCATATTTAAATACAGTAGAACCTCTGTAAGTCGAACTTCAAGGGAGACGCCAAATAATTCGAGTTATAGGGTTTACGACTTACGCGGATTTTGCAAGGAAATATTCGACTTGAAGAGGTTTAGATTCTTTTTTAACTTATTTGAAGTTAGATAAGTAGAAAAAAATAATAATTCAAGTTACAGAGGTAATAAACGTGTTTATTTGCAACTTAATAGTTATATTATGCACTACAATAAAAAAAAAATCAAAATAATTCCGAAACAACCTTAAAATTAAAAATATTATGTATTAAAAAGCAAAACCATTCCTGATATATTTTTGCAATCGACAACAAAGATAATTGCTCCGCTAAAGTTCAAATGAAATCAATAGCAATAATAAGAATTATAATAAGAATATTTCATAGAATTGGTTATTCTATTTACTGCATACTCATACATTGTTTTCTAGGAAACAATGACGTGCATTGTCGGCAAATCCTTAAAGTCTGCAACTTATTTTCGAGCTATAGAGGTAATTAGTTTCAAATGATCGAGTTGTAAAATCAAACATTGCTACTGTTCGAGATACAGAGGTCCAATTTTTGTCTCTCATTTTTTTTTTTTTTTTCGTGTTACGGAAGGAAAATATATACCAAAATGGCTTTTGGGATTGACCAATTATTTCGACATATAGAGGGTTAAAATTTCGAGTAACGGAGGTTTGGGGCTTGAAGAGAAGGGAACAAAAAAATTTTTTTCGAGTTGTGGAGGTTTTCGACTTATCGAGGTTCGACTTAACAGGTTCTACTGTATTTAAAAATTAGGATTAAAATTAAAAAGCAACAGACTCTTGATAAAAATATGTATATATTAAAAATTATATAAAGAAGGGATAGAATTTAAACAATAAATTTAACCTTTGCACAGTGCCGTATGTAGATCATCTAAAAAAAGAGAAAGAGAACAGGAAAGATAGTTGTAAACAAACAGGTCAGTGACGGTTAAAACGCTCGTATATAGATGCTTCAGTTTTAAAAGGCAGCATGCTGTACGTTTAGAATGCTATAGATCCCCTTCCCCCTCGTGTGCTTATACCGCGTATTCCAATACTACAAGTTTTTATTTCTTTTTTCTAGCAATAAAACACATGGAAGACGTTTTTTTAACATGAATCCCATTAATATCGACTCAAGTTTACATTGTAACATGTAAAAGTAATTCTCTATTTATAATTTTGTTAATTAAAATGATATCTTAGTTTAAATTACTGTTAAAATTCCGAATGATCCTTGTTAGAGCCTAGAAGAAATCATTACATTTATCACACAAATCCTGACTTAGACTTGAACACGTGTAACAAATCTTTATATACCAATAAAATTAGTGAATTATAATTATTATAACGTTTAGTTTAGTTTTGTTTGATAAAACGATACTAACGTTATAATTATCTTTATTATAACGTTAATATTGTTTTCGTTTGCCAATTGTGTTCACATAAAAAGTCAAAAACTGTGCGTTGAAAATTTTATAACATACATTTCACGTAAAGCTACTGTGTCACCAAATGTCGCGAGGAAAATTAACATACGGCCAAGGCAGGTGGATTCAAACACAGCGGTGTAACAGGCGGGAAAGGCCTTTTTTTTTTACCAGTTCAGAAATTTTTAGTTATTAAAATTTTAAATAAAGAAAAAAAGTAAATTATTAAAATTTCAAAATAGAAAATAGTTAGATAATTAAAAACATGTAAATGAAAAAAAAAAAAAAAAAAAAAAAATTCAATTTCTTTTCATCACAAAATTGCTTTGCGTCGCATTTATCTCAATGGCACCCCTAACATCATTAAAATTTCATTATTCAAATGTGTGTTAATATTGACCAGTCCTATCAATAAAATGTGTATTGTATTATTCTAACAATAATACATAAAGTATACATAATACGTTTAATGGCCACTATCCATTTCTTGCATGTATTAATGATAATAAAAACAACATTCAAAAATCGAGCATTTCAGCAGATATGAAGAAAATGTTTTTTTTTTTTTTTTCTAAACCCTCAGCCAAATCAATTCCCACTCCTAAAAATAAGAAGGTGTGATTTGACACTCATTTCAAATTTCGTTTTCTCCTCTAGAGATGTCGGCAATAAAAATAACACCGAACTGTTCAAACAAGCAACAGTTTCTTAAAAGAGAAAAAAATGTCCATCATCCACTACTCCAGAGAGGCGGCATTCTCTTTCTACCTGGCGGAGCTTTTCGCGAGTCAGCTTTGAAAGAACTCTCCTCGTGAAAAAAAAAAGAATGAATGTTTTTAAAAGTCCTAATCAGACCCGGTTGCCATGGCAACTCGTACGCGCGGCTGGTGATTGGGTTTTGTTGGAGGGCTTTTCGACTCTTCAGTCTCGGGGGAGGGAGGGAGGATTCTGATTTCTTTTTAAATACTTAAAAAGAATGTGTGTTAATAAGAACTTTTTCTCGTGGGAATTGGATGTGTTTTATTTTAAATGACTTCACTTTAATGTTCTTTCAAGAACCATTCAAACTTTTTCACATTCTTCTTTGAAAAAAAAAAAAAAAGAAACGCATTCATCTTTTTAACACTTGAATACAAGAATTCAGAGTCTTTAGAATATTAATTAAACAAACAAATCATTACATGTGTCAATAATTATAAAGAATTATTCTTTAAGTTGGCTTTACATTTTGAAACATTTTCATCTAATGCTTTTTATAATGCACAAACTAATAAAAAAGAAACTACAGTATGATTATAATTCAAGTCCCCCTTTCAAAATGCTGTGAAAAAAGAACCCATCGTCACAATGAGTTCACATTTGAACTGAAGATACTGGTAGAAGGGGGAACGGTACTACACCAGAAAAAAAGTTCCAAAGTATATGAATAGAGGGCGCTGTAAGCAGCCTAAAAAAAGTGAATTCGCCTACCAGTGATATTGTGAATAGAAATGACAACGTATTTGGCATGAGTTAAACCTGAAACCAACTGTAGTGTTCAATGTGCTGGATTGTTTCGGTTTTTGACGGAAAAATTGCCTTCCAATTCATTACACAGTTGTGACTTCCAATTCATTCAACAGTTAGTGGAAAGCCCATCCACCACGGCAAGGCCATACCCAATCGGATGGGAAAAATTGGTGGACTTTTTGATGTCGTACCGTTTCCCCCTTCTTCAAGTATCTTCAGTTCAAATGCGAACTCATTGCGACGAGTGATTATTTTTTCACAGCATTTCGAAAGTGGGACTTTAATTATAATCATACTGTATATAGGACAATTCTTAAAAAAAAATCACCCTGTATTATTAAAGGGGGAAAAATGAGATTAATAAAAATAGGCGCATTTTTATATTTCACATGTAAAATGTATCCTTTTATGGTATCTGAAAAATTGCCGGAAAATTACAACTTAATGAAATAATCCTTTTTTTTTTTTTTTTTTTTTTTCAAAGAACATTACAGCCTGTATATTTTTAATGTTATATAACAAACAAATACAAAAAATGAAATACTTTGAAAAGAGAGATACTTTTTAATGTATCCAATACTTTAAATTTTGAAAATTAATTATTTAATCCAGGGGTCTCCAAACTTTCCAGCCTTAGGGCCATACTGTTTACTCCAGTAAGTACCAAGGGCCAACACCGTTTTAATTTTTCCGCCATTATCTATAATTTCTAGACTAGTCGCCGAGTACGCGAAGATAAATTTAATGATAAATTTTGATACTTGTTCGTCGCGGGCCGGATTGATTACACTGGCGGGCCGGATTTGGCCCGCGGTCCGTAGACCCCCTGATTTAATCCATTGCATACTTTTACGTCCACTAAAAAAGTAATAAAAAAATATTCCAGTACTGCCTTAATCATTTTGACTCCAACTCCAACGTAAAATTTTCGAAAAACGGTTGACCTCGATCTTTATTCATACAAAACCAAGGTTAAATAGCACATTTTTTATACCAATGCATTTAAAAATTATATGTTGATATGTGTTTGCAAATTCCAAATACTTTACACTCAAAAAATGAGCTCTTTTATTTACAAATGAAAGTATTTTATTAAACAGGATCCAATACTTAGCAAAGCATTCAATTTGAACATTTAACACATGCATTTTATTTCGCTTTATTACAGTTTGCTTAAATAAAGGTTAGATCATACCTACTAGTAAAATAAGCATTAACTAAAGTAAAAACTTTTAAATAACCAAAACGGAAACAATTTCGTACGTAAATGTCAAAACAGTGTTTTTGTAATCAAAATTACCAATAATGAATACCAACATTACAATTGTACTTGCAACGTTGGTATGAATACGATATCAAAAATATTAAAAATATCAATTAATACAAAATTGCAAGTACATCCAATTTAGAACCAAATTGTTGGACACTGTACATTTTGAAAATAAATAAAACAACGCTAATTTTAAAAAAGAATGACTCGATTTAAACAATGAAATGGATTATTATTATAAAATTTTATTTTCTCATTTAATTTAATTCAATTCAATTCCTTAACAAACCCTTTTGATGGCTCGATATTTTTTTTATACAGTTTTGTTTCAGAAAAAAAAAAAAAAAAAATTCTAATAAAGACAAAACTATTCAATAAGTTTTTATTTCGCGTTTATTATTTTTTATCTGAAAATTCGTTGAAAATGTCACTTATGAGTGCTTAAAGGGTGATTGGAACGAAATCCAATTGTACTTTGAAACGAGGCGCTGTTGATTTTAAATCTATATTAGCCAATGCTCGTATCTGACTATCCTATCATGTGCAAAAGCATCACTTCCTTTTAAGGCACTATTGTGAGACGCCATACTATTTACCATCCATGGCACCAACGGATAAGAAGAAAATTTTCCCTACAAAAGGATTCTTATCGTGCTTTTTAAATTGACAGAAAAATTTGTTCGGTTTTTATCGAATACCTCAGGAGTGCCCTTATCGAATTTGTACCGTCATCGTATCTGCAAAAATTCGTTTCAAACTGTTACTCAGCGAGGGGAAGAGGGGGAGGGGGAGACTCTCTCAGCCACCCTTTAAAAAAAAAAAAAGTCTTTATCTCTGGCCGTATCTTTTATCTGTTTAAGAAAACACTCCTTTCCAATAGTAATCGTATGACTAACGCTTTGTCTGGAATGAAAAGAACTGAACTCGAGACAGATCATCCCTTCTCTCCATGCGAGGGTCATTGAAAAAGAATGCCTTTATGTCAGGAATCGGTGCGAAGATTCAGAAAAGATGAGGCGAATGTTTGGGTTGGCCAGTTTATAGACACTGTTCAAGATTGGTTTGGTTTGTCGCTCTACGGTCATTTTGTGCACACAATTTAAAATGGACTTCCTAGTATAGTGGTGAACCTTTCACAAACATTCATGCCACCGCCAGGATTCGAATCTGAAGCACCAAAGAGCAGAGCGCCAGACAATTGGCCATCAGGCCAATCAGAAGAAATCGATCCACTCCCCACTTTGAAAGATAATTTTTGTTCCTTTCGGTTTCACTTCACACTTACTTAATCAATCCGAACAATCGCACGCGTATTTCTGGGCTTAACAAAACTTTAACGTTGCCATCTAAGATTTGAGTTATTGGGGTTGGTTTATCCATAGAGCAGTAACAAAATAGAGAATACCCCCCTCCCTATTCTAAATAGAACAGAAAGTTGGAGCAGACATGTCAAGCCCTTTCATACCAGAGTTGGGGTACTGCTTTGCTCCTTTTTTCTAGTAGCATTTATTAGAAAAAGCATGTAAACATGTCATGCAGCGATTCTGAACATTCTCAGAAATTCTTCTTCTCAAGTCACATTTATTGAACAATGTGCTTATTAAAGATACACAAAACATTTTTTGTTTATAACTCTGATCATTTTGTACGAAATATAATAAAATATTACAAAAAAATTCATACAAATGAATATTTTATGTTTTTATCATTTGGCGGGAAGGGAAGGAGGATGATTAATAGAATATAAATACCAAATATCGAGAGAAAAATAAATTTAAATTCATTTATAGCTAAAAAATTTAACTATTTCGTTGTATAAAAATATTTCTTTTTCTACTTTTGCGCCAACACATACGTTGCTGTGGACAGTGTCGATAGTATAAGCCAAGTAAGGAGTATGTTTGCCTGAAACTAGCAACCCTATGCTGGCTGTATTATATTACTACTATATGGATTTATGGTGCATAATTTTTCAATTACAGAAAGTTAAAAATAAAGTTCCAGTAAGATCTACATATATCAAAGAAATTAAAAAAAAAAAAAAATCAATGTATTAGATTATACCTCAAATCCAAGAGAAATTTTGTTTCTATAAAAGTTATTGCGTGACATAGCACACTATATATGGAGTGTATTATGTGGGTGATATGGACATACATCCACATATCCACACTGTATATATACATGGAGAGTATATATAGAATGATATGTGGAGTATATATGGAGTGTGATATACACTATATTTAAATTACCGTCATTCAAAAATTGAACGTACAAATGCACTCAAAACTATTTTAAATTACCAGAAAATTCTTTAGTAACTCGAGATAGAGCTTCATATTCATAAAAAATAAATAAATTTATAAAATAGTCAGATTTTCTTCTTTATTAAGTTCAAAATATGTATGATAGCCATTCAAACCAGACATTCATAAAACATTCTGAAATTTGAGATAAAATTCTTATAAAAGATATCTTAAAAAAAAAAAAAAAAAAAAAAAACCAACTTAAAACTACTATAAGATTTCATTAAAACAGACAAAGGCATTGAACTGAGATTTTGGATCCTAAATTTGCTTTATATTTTCAGTTAAGAGATACAAAAAAAAAAAGGAGAAACTCGGTGAAACTCTTTTTTCTACCAGACATTACGCAGTCGGTTTTCCCGGGAAGAAGAAAGGAGTGTTTGCAAAAGGTTCGACTTCGGCAAATAGAAGAACGCCTTCCTTTAGAAAAGAATAAAAGGAGTTTCGCTCACCGATTCTATGAGTGTCGATTTCTCCTCGCTCTACAAGACAAAATGTGGAGTAAAAATAGCGAGTAGAAGAATTTTGCCGGGAGAATATTGTACATTTTTGTTACTAGAATTTAGAAATAGGTAGATTTTTTTTTTTTTTTTTTTCAGATTTGTTTGAATAGTATTGATCATTTATAGATAAAATAAATTTTTAAAAATTCATTTAGCGCTCGATAGGCGAAATACATGAATTACGAATGAACAATAAGATGATTTTTAAAAATAATTTCTTAACGATATGTGCTAAAAAAAAATGACCACATTCAGTAATATAGTATCAAATGAAAATCCGGTATTAAGTTATTTAAGTCATTTATGGCGTACAAAATTAGATTAAAAACATTTTTAAAAATGTTAGTTGACCTAAAGTCGTGTTAAAACAGCACTGAAAAATAAGCAACTGTGATCATAGCTAGATTACATAATAAAATACGAATGCCTCTTTGTATATAGGCAATCTCTAAACTATTTTCAGACATTAATAGCAAAATTCGACGAATAAAATCTATTTGTCAAATGACTTTTCCTACAAAAATCGAATCACATAATAAAATACCTTTCAATCAACGTTAGATTGTTTTTCCCTAATTGTAGTTGGCAATGGCAGTGACAGTTCATCTTTATACCATCAGCAAGGGCTGCACCGACGTTTCTCATTTAGCACTACCCAGGAGCACGTGTAGTTTAAAGATATGCTACGGGCACTCGTAACACTACCTCCACAATGATCTACGATCCGAAGAGACTGACCACGAACCACGACAAACATCATGGCATCACCGGGACTCGAACCCGAAAGCTCTTTTTCATATTTTGCGTATATGTCTATCCTTATTTGAACTACCTTACTGTTTTGACAGTTCATCTCTTGACTAGGTTTTTTTTTTTTTTTAAATTTATTTATTTTAGTTTCATGCATAAAAGCTGCAGATTATGCATTACTTTGAAAGTTAAAAAAAAAAAAAAAAAGTTTTTTGGTGAAACACATGAAAATTTATGTGCAGGGAGTTCTACTGTGGCATTGTTAAACTATTCTTTTCCCCACCCCCATTCCTAGGACTATGCAGTCCTCTTACCAGTTAGAAAGGTGAACATCAGAGGGCCTCATTTAGGCCACGACCAGCCCACCGACGGGTATTGAGGGGGACTTTTAGGTTAGGTATTTTGTATCGAATTTAAACTTAAATTCTCTTATATTTTGATTTTTATTTTACTTTCATTTATTTTCAGTATTTTTTAATTTTTTGTGTAACATTTATTTAATTTTAGAAACTTCATCTTGTCATATTTTCATGACTGACCTAAAGCAGCCAATTAAAAATCGCAAATTTTATCTATGAATTAAGATGAGGAGGTTAAGGGGTCTATCCCCATGGGTACTCAGTGATCGGTACGCTAGTAGCCAGTCCTACCAGGCAGTTCGACTTACGATACGAGAAGCTTTTACGCCATTCGAAACTTCTCGTTTCTGAAATAGTGACAACGACAATGACATCAGTGGATTCGAACCTCCTTTGCTACTGGTGTCCGGCATTGATTTACTAAAAACTGTGTTTTTAAAAAGTCCTTCGACCATTTCTTTTCGACATTATCTTTACGTTATTTAAGTTTTTTTCGCCAACATATTTTCCACATTTCATTGATTTCCATTTCCCACATTTCGGATTTTTCAGAATCCTTGAAGAAGCACTGGTTCGTTTTTTTTTATAAAAAAAATGTGTTGGACCTATTTTAGGCTGTCTTTCAATGTGCAAGGAAAGAATAGCATCATTATAATTCAACAATAAATTTAATTATAATTATAGCAGCCTACTTATCATTCAGAATAAATATTTCCATTATTTATAGGCAAGTAGGGATTGAATTACTGATGCTATAACAACGATCTTCGGATACAGCAAAAATAAATCTTATTGTTGTATTAATTGCAAGAAAAGATCGATTGAAGATTTGGGCGTTTTATTTTTGATAAAAAGCTTTATAACTATTTTGGTAGTGTCATTTTTAAATTAGAAAACTTCAATACAACATTTTCATAAAGCATGATTAACTTAATGCTTTGTGTTATCAAAAAAGCGTTCTCGAAAAAAAAAGGTAAGGCAAAAACTTTCTTTTGTTGAGTAGCAGAGCAGTTGAATAGGTAGAGATACAATCTCCACAATCGGGTCAGTCATCCCACCCCTTTCACTTCATTTCGCAACGCATTACTGAAGTTGAAAAATCGTCTGCAAGTAGCAATTTGAATAATTCCTCAAGAAAAGCAAGAAGTGGAACGTCATTACCCGGAAGAATGTACCTTGGATCATTGTTGGTGTGTGCTCTATGGAGTAATAATAAAATAGGAAGAGCATCGGGGTTGCCAGTTCGTGACAAACATAACAATCACGTGACTTTTAAAATCGGACTACTTTCGTGATTTTCAGACCATTTTGAACGAACATCCTGCCATTCATTCGGTCAATTTGTTTATTTACGTTGCAGAGGGTTTGGTTTGGCTTGTCGCTCTATGGTCATCTTGTGCACATTTTAGGCTAAACAGACAGGGACCTACAGTTTAAAGTGGATTCCGAACCACTCACAAACATCCATGCCACCGCCAGGATTCGAACCTGGAGTCTGTGATACCAAAGGCTAGAAAGCCAGCCAACAGGCCGCCGTTGCAGAGGGAAAAAATGAGCTTAGTTTGGTGAGCTTGGAAGCCTTTTAGCATTCATTTAGAATCACTACTATTACACCACACCACATCACATTACTGTGCTTAGAGCCGAGTTGACTCTTTACAGTTTGGGAATGATGCGGGCGAGAAGAAGTCTGATGGGGTTCTGTAATGCTCTACGGTCCTATGAGACCGGGACCTACGGCTTAAAGTGGATTCCGAACCATCCATGGCACCACCGGAATTCGAAACCTAAACCTGTGGTATCGAGAGCTAGAGTGCTAGCCACTCGGCCATCAGGTTCCCATTCATTTAGAATTAGTTTTTGGCAATTAGCAATTTTGATTGATGATTGGCAAAATTTTTGGCAATCTTTAGCAAGCTTGGCAATTTTTGTCAACACTCTTTATTGTGGCTATTACTAATCTAGGCTTTTGGAGAGAACGAGAAAATGGTCTACTATCGTTTATTGATTTTCAAAAGAAATGAATTCATTTTTTTTTTAGTCATCAATTTTGGTTCGGATTAAAAAAATTAAGATATAAAATAGTATTAGATATATTAAAAGATTATAAAAGATATAAAAAAGATATTATTATATGTTATATATAATATAAAAGATTTATAAGTTATTATAAAGAACGATTACCATTAGAAAAGTATTTAATTTAATTGCGCCTTTTAAATTTATCATTATTATTAATTTGCATGCTACGTTGGTCATGTGATATTCCATTTAAAATATGACATGTCTTTAAATTATAGAGATACCACACAAAGATTAAAATGAAGCTCAACATTTCAAGGTTTGGAAAAACGTTATTGAAGAATCCCAGAAAGGTAAAATTTCACAGTCCGGATTGTTCAATTCATTATTCAAAAATGTCGGATTTTTTTCGCAGTGTTTCCTGGGTCGCATCTATTTCTTTCTCTTTAGTAAACATGCTCTCTTAAGGCACGAGGAAGCCAAACAACTGAAGAGAGCACGAACCTTCTACATCTACTCCCACCCAAAATAATTATTATTCAATCGAGCATTTAATCCATTTGTCTTCTGGATTAGCAAAAAAATTCTGAACTACATTACTACAAGCCTTCCTCTCTCTTTTTACAATCCAATTTATGTTCATTGTTCATTCAAGAAACTTTCGAAACTCCCAGGTTACTATAAATAGAAAACTTATATAATTGAACTAGAACAGTCAATTATAATTATATTATTATTATTATTATTATTTTTTGTGATGAAGTCGTAATTCGTGAATACCTAGCACTGTATTACTTAATATTATTCAGAGCTAGCGAATCAAAATAAACGTCACCAACTCCATGCAAAGCAACAGGTTTATAGATGCAAGATCCATGGATTCGGATTTACTTTGACTAAAACGATCTTTTACACATGAAAAATGAAAAGAAACTATAGATTTCTCAAAAATTAATTTGAAAATTAATTAAGTAGGAATCTGAAATAACATATACATTTCACAGTACAAAAATTATAATAATAAACAGTCTAATCAATATCGGTTGATCCTTTGCTTAATATATTTTTTGTTGTTGGAAATCTGTGGACCTCGTGTTCCACTGATGTATGCCATGGACAACTCATCAGAGCCTTCCAGGAGGACTTTTACGCGGTAACAATCCCGCTTTTACATGTCGCATGAGAAAAAACCTGGAAAACTCCGACTAGTCAGACTGAATATCGATAGAAAATGCTTTACACACGATGTTGCAATCACCGTCAAGTTCCCACTTTTTTGAAAACAATGACCGCAACGTACTTGAAGTCAAGACTTCCCCACCGCTAGCTACTCAAGTTACCACTGAGCCATAAGATGGAAAATTAAGCCCTTCGACAACAATGAGCAGAGCGTTACGTTATTTCCTAGTTACAATTTAGACCTAAGACAATAAAATTTTTCATCACCTGCATTCTTACGTTTGTGATTTCATTTTCCTGACTCTATGAAATGTATTAAACACTTTAAGAAAGGAAAGGATTTCAACAAGATTCAATTACAGCAGCATTCTCATCGAGCTATACATTTCTAAAATTATATTGTACCTATTCCTTTATAAAATTGTATTGCAGCTATTCATATCTAAAACAATATTGCAGGATTCCAATAGCTAAGCATCGGTGTGATTTTTGACATGGAATAGGATATAACATAACAGAAAGAAACGCTCTTCAACAAGAACATTCTCTGCGGGCCGCCGAAGCGTGTTGCCTATTCAAGTACCAGGGATCCAATGAACGTCTATCCACTGTTCTTGAGTCATCACGACCCCGATAGGTGGAGAGGTTAGGAAAGTGTTCCAATATCAAATTAATTTTACCTCATTAAGGTCTTTTGAATGCTTAATCATTGCACTTTCGTCAAGTGTGTATAAAGTGTTGAAAAAATGAAGAAACGCACAGTACAAATGATGTCAACTGCCTTCAAAGAGAGAAGGTCACCCGACATCGGAACGACATTTTCAAAACAAGAGGTAGAATTTTAGGTTTTTCAATGTCAAGCCCATCTCTATTCTCTTCAGGAACTTTCAGCGGCATGATGGCTAATTGGCTAACGCTCTGGCCTTTGGTACCACAGGATTCAGGTTTGAATCCTGACGCATGGATGCTTGTGAGGGGTTCGGAATCCCCGTTAAACTGTAGGCACCGGTCTGTTTAGCCTAAAATGTGCATAAAATGCCTGTAGAGTAAACAAACCAAAACCAAATCGAGAACTGTCCTGGTAGCACATTATCGACAAAGCAATCGATTGTCTACTTTGTTATGACATGCAACTCACCGAATAAAATATTTCTTAATAGTTTAAAATTTCCCGTTTTTATTAAAGCATCGCTCGACATTGTACCATGTTTTAATATAACATCGAAATCTTTTTTGAAAAAAAAAATGACACATTATGTTTTTAACATTATATTAGAGCATAGGCCAAGAATTTATCGTTTTTTCTCTTTCTTTCTTATACTAATATTAATATTCTGTTCTTTTATGGAGTGACTTTTTATATAACGTTGATTTGTTAATGGAAATGAATAATCGAAACTATTTTATCGATTCAATGACATAGTGAACTTTATATTATATAAATGAATAGTCTTTCCTTTAATTAATGAATTTATTAATTAATAGTCATATCATTTAATATCATTAGGAAAATAACGAATGTCTTTAAGAATTCTGCATTCAGGCTATGGCGTTATGGATCGTCGTAAAGACGTTCGTATTTGAAATTCTAGTCAGAAATACACTAAAAACATTAAATTAAATATCTTCCTAATATTAAAATATTTACTTTTGTTTTTATGAAACTAAAGTTAGATCACGTTCTCTATGTCGTCTCTTTTAAAGCAGACTCGCTCTAAATTTCTAAAATCGATAGAACGAGGCGGGTCTTGCACGTGCGCTATCTTATCAGCAGTTTCGTGCCTTGCTTGTTTCAAGCTTCAAACAAGAGTTTTAAACTGAGCCATTAGAATGCCTCGACTCGATTCTGAGAAACACGTGTTTTCCAAAAGCTTCGTTATATAATTGAGTTTTTTAATTGTATGAATATACGTGTGCAAAATTGTAAATAGGAAAATGTAACCAATAAGAGAGAAATTACCATATCACAATGATAAAATGATGTCATTAGAACTAGAAACCTGAAACAGAATCGATCCCTTGCTTTTCGAGTGTTATTTTCCGCAAAGGAATAAATAAGTGTTGCAGTTTTGTAATAAATAAGCTTATCAAATATGCATGAAAGCGATAGAATGAAAGTAATATACAGAAAAGCAATAGGATGAAAGCGATGGAACGAACTAATATACAGGAAAGCAATAGGATGAAAGCGACAGAACGAACTCAATATACAGGAAAGCAAACGAACGTAATAAACACGAAAGCAATAGAATAAAAACAATATACATAAATAAGCAATAGAATGAAAGAAATGGTTGGTTGTTAAGTTCTTATAGCACAAGGGCGAGATTCGGTCATGCACAAGTTGAAAGCAATATACTTGAAAATGATAGAATGAAAGTGATACAATAAGAGTGATAGAACCAAAGCAATAAAATCAAAATAATAAAATAAGCGGTTTGCAGTTTGCCAATAACAATTTCAAACTTCTGACATTAACATAAAATGCGTTGCTCATTTTCCCATTTCTCACAGAGCAGAGCACGAATAAGTGAATCCAAATCTATAATCCTTCCCGATACGAAATACTCAATAAGAATAACATGTGATGGCATGGGGAAAAAAATGCGAATTTTTTTTCCCCCACCCTATGTACTTTTATCCCAAGCCGATAAGATTCCAGCGATCTTAAGAACTCTTCCCCCTTGTAGAGGGGTCTGTCGTCTGCGGAGGGCGATCCAATTCGATCGGAATTCGGCGGAGACCAGGGTATCAACAGAAAACGAGCCTTTCCGATGAGGAGAGATAGAACCTGTCACTCCGCAATGGAGCGTCACGAAGGTGGGGGTGGAGAACGAAAAGCGTTCTCCTCGAAAGGAAAAAAATCCATACCTGAATGCGAGTTTGTATCGAATGTGTGTGACGGTTGTTATTCGAACACGAAGTAATCGGTGCCCAATGAAGATGCGATTTATGTTCACTCAAAATAACGTACATTTCTTGATAGCTTTTATTTATGAACGGGAATGAACACGTTAAGATAATTGATTTATGCCAGGGGTCGCCAACCCAAATGATCTTGCGAGCCACTTTGGAAATGCATCAGAACTCGCGAGCCGCTTATAAAATTACTAGACATAGATCCAGAACAGACAATTTTTGTTGAAGTGAAAGATTGGAACACAATGAGTTATTATTGTGTTTACTATTATTTAACGTGTGTACATACACAATATAATAATAATGATAAAGCACATTGTAAAGAAATATAGAACACTCAAAATGAAATATATAAACATAAATGAAATTTTAAAAAATGAAATCGTTCAAAAATAGTTATTTGACTAGTGCGATAGTTGTTTCTCCACTCTTCTCGACTTAGCTATTGCGAATCGATCTCCATTTGGCTATGTGTACATCGTATTGGGTGTTTATAATTTAATTATTCTGCGAACTCATAACTGTAAACTCATCCATAAAACAGACACTATCTGTGCTCTATTCGCAAGAATGTTATTTTAAAATCAAAGTTCATTTTTTTCTCATCATTCAGTTCATTTTTGAATAGAGGGATGCGCATAGTATGTATTTTTTTAATATATTGGTTTTCACTCCTCCTATCTAGAGTGTTTAAGCTCTAGATCAAATTTTGAACAAATCCTATACATAGTTAATGTGTTTGACGCACGTTCTAATAAATCCGTGTACGGGACAACGATATCTGACACAATATTTCATCACTACAAAATTGAAATTCATACTTTGAACATTTATTGAATTAAATATTCCTGAATGGATGAAAAACACAGCGTATAAGAAATATTAATTTACAAGTATAGTTAAAACTAGTTCATCCTCTACGGCAGGGGTCTCCAAACTTTCCAGCCTTAGGGCCATACTGTTTACTCCAGTAAGTACCAAGGGCCAAAACCGTTTTAATTTTTCTGTCATTATCTGTAATTTCTAGACCAGTCGCCGAGTACGCGCTCTGAGCGAGCACACGCTTGCTAAATTCGCTGGTTCAATTAATACAATCTCTTTTAATAATTGGTACAAGTAAAATTGATCCACAACTACAAACTATTGTCAGTGAAAAATCACAATTACATAAATCTTAGTATTTTTGGATACCCCTCGGTTTCATTCGCGTTCATTTAGCTTTTCCGTTCCTGAGGGATTTTCAGGATAAAAATCATATGTTCGATTTGGGATATATACATTCCAAACATCGACATACATACACATGCAATACTCCTTACCCCAGCATAACTGCCGAGGGTAACGGCGGGATGTTCACTAGTTTATAATGTTAGTGGGATTCACTTCAATTATGTGTTAGTTGTCATGCTTAAGTTAAATTCTCTGCGTATTACGCTTGTCATTAAGCTTTACCTAGCAAGCAAATAAAACCGAGTTATTATCAGTGTTTTTTTATCCAACTTATTATTACTGCAACAATAAGCTATTCGCTGTCGCGGGCCGGATTGAGAACACTGGCGGGCCGGATTTTGGAGACCCCTGCTCTACGGCAAGAAAAACAACAGAGGAGTGTTAATCACGAAAGTATCGCGTTGCTTCCACGATTCCTATAAAAAAATTATCACGAATTACACAGAAATGAATGAGTTCCATGCTGTACTGAAATGAAAACGAACTGACAGTAACGATAAACACTGGGCGAAAATGCGGGCAGCACTGCGTTCGCGGATTAGCGGTCAAGGTCAAGGTCACAAGAATCCGCTCTAAAAGAGAAAGTTGCCGCTAGTCCGGTTAATTCTACTAATAAAAATAAAATGGATCGATTTTTTTTTTTTTTTACATAAATTGATTTGATGTTTTTGATTTTTTTTTTTTTTATATATATATTTATGGATTGGGGGCCTGAATAGCTCTGGCGCTCGGTACCACAGGTTTCGGGTTCGAGTCTCGGCGGTGCCATGGATGTTTGGAGTGGTTTGGAATCCACTTTAAGCCGTAGTTCCCGATCTAATAGGATCGTAGAGCGTGCGGGGGCATTGTTACTCCGCGTCCGTGGCTTATCTTCATGTTACACGCGCTCCTTGGGTAATGCAAAGTGAGTAACGTCTGTGCAGAACTTGTCTTAAGGCATCCAAGACCACGTGTCTAAGTGTTTGCCAGCTGCATTAGAACAAAAAAATTTATGGATTAATTTTTTTAATGGTTAAAAAATTAATATGGAAAGGGAGCAATTTTCATAAATAGACGACAAGTTTTAGTTTGTTTTTTTGCACAAACATGTGTCATTTTCTATTACTAATTTTAAAGATAAAACACTAAAAACTTCTAATGCATTCATTATTCTTCATTATTTCAAATATTTATATTAGGAGAATAATAATATAAAAATAACAATAATGTTTTTGACTGTCAAAAAGCATACAATTGAATATTGAATTAAAATTTGTAAACAAAAAATTTTTTTTTTTTTAAAAAATTGCAATCTTTATATTAAAATGTACTATAAACTAAAAAGTCTTGGGTTTATGGCTTTCACATAAATGGTATATCTTATCTTTAATAGGATTAATAATATATATTTTTTATATTTAATATTTCATATTTAGCATGAATATTTTTAAAGAGAAAAAAAAAGCTGTCTGGAACCACTCATAGTCAATAGCCATAGTTGTAGTCGACATACAGCCACAGACTCCTCTATTTCAATGAGATGACCTTCCGGCTTACGGATTTATGCGTGTATGGATTTTACAACTACATCCATCATTCGTTTATTTTTTTTCTCTTTAAAGAAATAATGTAATATTTTTGAATTCCAAATCTGCGAGTTAGTTACTACAATGAGCAAATTAGTGAAAATAAAAAATTTAGCAATTGGATTGCTGATTACAAATCTGAATTAAAACTCTTTTTCCAACCATTTCGTAGTTGTTTCAACCTCTCTGTTATGACATTATTTTCTCTATTTATGTATGCCAATGATTCACGCTTTTATTGTGAATGACTCAGTTTTTTATTGCATTTTGAAAAATGCCAGAATTTTGTTTCTATATACAATGATATCACTCTGTACAGGAATTTACAAGGCCATTAGCTTTAAATAACACTATCCATTTGACAATAACTGAATATTAAATAAATTTAAAAAAATATTTTATTATTTATTAATAAAAAAAAATCTTATTTCAAAACATTTTACGACTGACAACTGGCGTACTCATGGGGATAGACCTCTTAACCTCCTCATCTTAATTCATATATAAAATTTACGATTATTAATTGACTGCTTAATGTTAGTACATGGTAAAAAAATAAAGTTTATAAAAAGTTAAAAAATGGTACTCAAAAAATTAAAGAATATTGGAAATAAATAAAAGATAATAAGATTAAAATTGAAAAAAAGTGATATAATAACCCCTTCCCCCTAAAAGCCGTTTTCAGAACCAAAATTCTGGCATTGCATTTTATTTTAACGTTTTTTATGACAATAATCAAATTCGTCTTAAGAATAAACCATAATTGCCTTTTAATATCCAGAATATTTTTTTAAATCAATTCTTTACAGAAATTCTAAAAAAATAAAGAAATAAGAATAACAGAATTGTATCCATTTGTTCATTCGTTTTCACAAATTTTATTTGTTCATTCGTTTTATATTTTAAGAAACTCGTGCCTTTAAAAAATATTTTCTGGTCACTATTTTCATACACATTGAATAGAATCCAAACTGTTTAAATACAAACGTGTCTCATGTTGCTGTATTTATCAAAAGCATGCATTTGTTAGTAGTTCCTTTTCAGATTTTTAAACACTACAAAGTTTTAGCAAAAGAACAATGGAAGTGTTAAACGAAAAGAACAGTTTTCAAAAGAAATCGACTGAATCATTCTGATTTTCAAACATTGTTATTTATTCGAATGGAATTTGTTTATTCAAAGATAATAGAAAGAAAACTATAAAATAATATTGCTATCAACACACATTTTATTTTCTTAGCACACACATTGTTTTCTGTCATCTGTTTATCACAAATATACTTTCCTTATTTGTAATAAATAGACAAGTTATTACTCATAACATTTAATGGCCTTCCAACGAAGTAATAAATAATGAATGAATAGAATAACAAAAATAAGAATTGGAAAAAAATAAAATAGGAATATAAACAAACATGAACAAAATGTTGTGGTTTTTACATTTTGTAATGTTTTGCAGAACAGGATATTTTTAAATATCAGAAAACAATACAAATTTTTAAATAGACAAAAACTAAAATGTATTTATTACAGTTTACAGCAAAAGTGAATTAATACTACATTTTGTGTAACCCTGATTTACAACCTAAATAACATTGCAGTATTTTTCGGCTTCATAATGATGATTTTAGAACATAAAATTAAAAAGGCAGATTAGGTGTATAGAAAAAACAACAACAAATAATAAATAAGCAAGAACAAAGTGTTGTTCTCATTTTGTAATGTTTTTGTAGAACAGGATGTTTTTAAATATCAGAATACAATAAAAATTTTAAAAACCGAATGTTTTTATACATATAAGAAAATAATTTTTTTTAAATAGTCAAAAACTAAAGTATCTGTTTACTACAATTTAGTGACGAAATGAATTAATACTAGGGTATTGCATAACCCTGATTTACAGCAAATAACATTGCAAAATCTGGATAAATTTATCTAAATCTATCTCAAATCTAGATTTTAATGTTATGATTTTAGATCATAACATTAAAAAAAGCAGATTAGGTGTGTAGAAAGATAAAAAAATAAAAATAAAATAGGAATATAAATAAGCATGAACAAAATGTTGTGCTCAATGTTGCTTGTTTAAGGGGGAAGCACAACACATTTTGTAATGTTTTGCTGAACAGGATGTTTTTAAATATCAGAAAATAATAAAAATTTTAAAACCGTATGTTTTTATAAGTATAAGAAAATAATTTATTTTTTTAAATAGACAAAAACTAAAGTATCTGTTTATTACAATTTCGTTTCAAAATGAATTAATACTACGGTATTGTATAATCCTGATTCACAACCTAAATAACATCGCAATATTTCGACTTCATACTGATGATTTTAGAACATAAAATTAAAAGGCAAATTAGGTGTGTAAAAAGATAAAAGAACAACACATAAAATAGGAATATAATTAAGCATGAAAAAGTGTGCTCAGTGTTGTTTGTGTAGGGGAAAAAAAAAACACATTTTGTAATGTTTTGCAGAACAGGATGGTTTTAAGTATTAGAAAATAATAAAAAAATTTTAAATAGACAAAAACTAAAGCACCTGTTTTACTGTACAATTTCGTGTAAAAGTGAATAAATACTACGGTATTGCATAACCCTGATTCATGGCTTAAATAACATTGCAAAATCTCGACTCCTAATGATTTTAGATCATAAAATTAAAAAGCCAAATTAGGTATGTACGTAGAAAATTACAAAAAATAATATATCGAAAACATATATAGATTAGAATAAAACATTGTGTATGGTATGAAAATAAACTTAGATGTGTAGCAATATTATTTTTGTAGTTTTCTTACAGGTATGTATGAAGTATACGAATATGTATGTATGGAAATATATAATAATATCTTTCATATTTTTCAATGTATAGATAGATGAGTTATTAATTATAACAATTAACCATTTTAATCAATTACAAGCAATATGATTCAATAAAAAAAATTAAATTAAGATAATAGAAAACCCCAATTATTCACGCAAATGAAATAAAAAACTAAATTTATGGAAAACTTGATACTGCGAATTAATACGAAAATAAATTAGAATTAATACGTCTAAAAGCGAACTAACACTGCGGCATAATTCGTGGAATTAACATTCATTAGTTTTCTTAATAATTCGTTTGTTTGTTTTTTCCCCTTTTCCTCAGAATTGTGAAAGATCCAACAGAACGGCTTAAAAGATTTATTTTCTGTTTTCGCTGGTATTTACACATTTTAAGCATTGAGGCATTTTACAAGATTCGGTATTAAAAACAGCAAATATTTGTCTATTTATTTACGCGGAACAATATAAACAATTCAAATAAAAATAGCGTTCCTACACAAAATAAAACCTTTAAGTTAAAAAAGAAAATAACACTTCCTCATGCAAGCGTATTCGACTCTGTTTAGAAATGTCATTTTAAATAGACATGGAAACTTGATCATTTAACCTTCAGTTTATTTGAAAAGCGTCAAAAATAAAAATCTTACTTTAACACTATTTTGTAAAATAAAGAGCGAAATAACTGAGATGTTACATGCTTTCTTTACAAATGAAATAAAATCTTGAAAAACTAAAAAGTACTTTCGGATATATTGTCCATAATATTTGGTATCAAAGAATATATGGTATCTAAACCATAACCATAAAATATATTTGGTATCTATACCACAAACCTTTTAAAATAAAAACTTGCGTTTCCGATAGAATGAATCTGTAGAGAACTTTTCCATCATAAGAGCATTTTGGTATTAAATTCAAATTTTTCATAAAATACCTGCATTGCACATTTCATTTAAGTTATGTTTATGGATCATGTTTTTGGATGTCAGTTTAGTTTTGCGATCAAGTTTAAAACTGTAAATATAAGCCCTACCCTGAAATATTAAAAGAAATATTTAAATATACCCTAGAAATATTTAAGCCCTACCTATTTAAAGCATATAAAAAAAAAAAGTAATTTCTGTTATAGTGTCTCACTAATGCATTAGAAATAAAAGGAGACCTTGCATTCTTTTAAATTAAGATTGATTTTGTGTAATAATTAAAGAAATCTGACGACACGAGTCTAGCGTAAAATAGAAGCATTCTCCAGTTTTAATGATCTGAAAAGTATTATTTGAAAGAAAACCAGTTTCTACACAATAGCGTCATTTTTCTACCACGAGCATTTCATATGCGTCGGGTACAGGAAAGAATACAGATTATCCAGTACCTAGAGTGAGGATGTTGAAAACGCACATGAATGCAATCGGGGAGGGGTGCACGTATTTTCTCGAGTGGGGGTGGGGAGAAGGCACTAACAAGATGAAGCACTCACCTTCGCTGCCCCTCCGCAAGATGAACCCCTCTTTGGGCTTTCTGCTCTGCTTGTACCAGTCCGGCAAGGTGAGGTTCTGCAGGGACCTCTCGATCCTCAGCTCGTGTTCGGACTTGACCCTGTCCGCCCCCGCCAAGCGATTCTCCGGGGGCAGGGCCATCTCCCGGTTGTCGGCGTCCAGCAGGAAGTCCATGCTGCGGGCCCGGCTCCCCAGGAACTCGCCGCCAGAGTGCTGGGGCTCGTCTGCGGCGCCGCCCTGCGCGCGCACCTCCACGCGCCGGTGGTCCTCTACGATCTCCAGCTGCAGCTGCAGCTGCTTCCGCCGCTCGCCGGCCTCCCGGACCCTCTGGGCGCACGAGGCCCACGCGATCTCGCCCGTGCAGCGGCGGTAGGGCAGGCGCAGCTCCTGCGATTCGGACGGCATCGGCTCGGACTGAGGTTCAGAGTCCGGCCTCCTCTTCTTTTTGAGCTGATCGATCCGGCGCTTGGAGGACCGGACGGCCGCTTCCAGCGCCCCCAGGTCCGGGTGGCTGGCGGCCAGGCGGGCGCGCTCCAGTCGGGCGGAGCGCCGGAACTCGTCGAAGCGGTTCACGCCCGGACTCGGATCGTCGTCTTCCTCGGACGCGGGTCCGCCCTGGACGCTGTCCGTGCTGCAGGAGAGCTCCTTGGCGTGGCTGATCTTCTCGAAGAACTGCCTGCGGGCGGAGGCGATGCTGCCCTTGAGGCGGGCCGTCTTGAGGGCGGCGTTGGTGGAGGCTGAGGGGGGGATGGGCGGCTTGTGGGCCACTCGGCTGGCCTTGTTGTAGCCCGTGATGAGCTCCATAAAGTCGGTGCTGTCCTTCGGGTCATCCTTCGGGGCAGAGTGCTTGCTCCTGCGTAAGTCGATGGTGGGCCGCACGGTGGCCGTCGGCTTGGATATCCAGGACGAGTTGTGCTTCATGCTGGAGGGGGCACGACCCGGACCGGATCTTGAAGGGGGATTCGTCCCTGGGTGCTGGTCTGCGGCTGCTCTGGCTCCGGGCCTCGAAGCGCGCGGCTCGCTCCACCACGGTCTCGGTGCTGACGCAGATGCGGCGGTAGTGGCGGGACCTCTCGGCGGGGGGCAGGGACCGCAGGAGCCTCTCGTCCCTCGTGCTCTGGCCCAGGTAGTCCTGGATACGCTGGCTCACGCTCTTGCTCAGCAGGGCGGAGAGGGGCGCGGAGGAGCGGGGCTGCTCGTGGCACCTGCGTAGGTCCGGGGTGCTCTTGGACTGGACGCCGAACTCTACGGTCGGCTCTTCCTCTTGCTCGCGGCCCAGGGAGCTGCTCCTCTTGTACTCGGCTCTGAAAACGTGCTCTTCTTTTTCGCAGGGCGCTTCAGACACCGGGGCTTCTTGGGGCGCTCTTTCACAACCAGAAATGAGATCGGGTTCGACACATTCTGTCACTTGCTCAACAGGTTGGATCGACTCTTTTTCAGAATAACTGATTATTAATTCATCGGTTAATTGACATATGCCTTCACCGGTATTTTGAGAAAAATGCAAATCCTCTTCTAGAATAATCAAAGAGTGTTGTTCGCTCACCTTCTCTTCGGAAGCATCGGGTTCGACTACACGTTCGCCCACGTCACTTCTCTCCACACAACAATCCAAAGTCGTAAATTCAACACTGACTTTTTTATCGCCGCTTTCCTCTGACGCAACGTCTTCGCTCGCGGTGTTTACGTTTGCGTTATCGCAGAGTCGTCCAGTAGCGCCGTCGTCGGAATTCTGCTCTTCAATCACAAGCGACGCCGTACCATCGCTGGGGTGGGCGTGACAAGAAACCGCTTGCACGTGCGATTGGGAGACCTCCTCTTCTCTTCCACTGACAACCGAAGCCTCGAGCGAACTGATAGCATCTGCTTCTTTTTCCCCTCCGCAACCTTCGAACGCACCCTTCGGTGTCATTAGGTCAGACTCCCGTTCACTTCCGTCCGAGTGAGTCTCTTCCTCGCCGCGAGATGGAGCCACGATATTGACCCATTCCAATTCGTTCTGATGATCGACTGACGGCGTCACCTGGGGGCGAATTAATTCGGGTGACGCCTCTCCTTCGCTTTCGGAAGTCAGTGGCAAAACTCCGTCACTCGTAGTATCATTGACCTTGGGTTGTATTTGAGTACCACTTCCGGAAACGGAAAGGTCGCCATCCTTCGCTGAGTTTTCCCTTCCAATAAGTTACTGCTACTACATTCTTCCTCGTAACACTCCGTAACAGGTGCCATTCCAAGGGTGTCTTTCTCCGTGGGGTCATTTATCACGCTATCTGATTCGGGTTCGATTTCGTTTCGTTCTAAAACGGAAGTAGCTTGTTCCGATTCAAAGTCAGTGAGTTGGGGTTCTAGATTGGAACTGAATGCTTTATCGCTAATCGATTCATTGAATACTTTGTTGACTTGTTTGTTAAAATTGTAATTGTAGTATTCTTCGGACAGATCGTTATCGAATCGGATTTAATTTTAGATGACGAGGAACTGTCGTCGCTCATTTGATTCTCGATTTGAACTTCAGAGTTAACTTCTAGAGTGAATTTCTGGTTTTCTAATAATATTTTTTTCATCTGCAATCGGATCCGACACGGGATCCTCGTTATTTGTATCATCCGAACCGAAATCCCATTCGGGTGCATCTGAATGCTCGGGTTTTACCACAGAGTTATTTTTAAATTCAGGGGAGGAATCATTGGTGGAGTTTTCAACGTTTTCTTGAGAAATAAGACTATCTGATTCATTCAATTCTAAACTTTCATTAGGTTTAATAGTTAAATCCGGTTTATCTAGGGAATTTTTGGATTTTAGGTCTTGGATTATATCTGAAGATTTTAAATTCATTTTTTCTTGAACTGAACAGGAATGTTTCAAAAACTCGGCTATGGTCTGTTCGCGAAGACTCATTATGTCGTCCACGAACATTTTTTCCATCTCTTCCCTGGTGCTGATCTTCTTCAGTTCCTTATCGAGAAGCCATGCCGAAAACTGGGACAAATTCTCCGGAATATTCCATTTCTCCTGTTCCAAGAACCCGGCTTTGATTTCCTCTCCGCTCAAAGACTGCTCCAGTTGTTTTGAAAATTCCTGGAAAGATTCCGGAACTGGATAGCCACTCGATTCCGGTTTGAGGGATTTTGATTCGTAGAAAGCGGTGGAAAGGGACTTTCTGGACATTTCAAGGGTCAGGGGTCGTCGTTTTTCTCTCTTCTCCCCCAAACTGTCTTCCTCTTCTTCATCGTCATCATCATCATCTTCGACGTATCCTGAATCATCGTGTTTGAGTTCGGTGCTTTCTTTCGGTCGCTTTTTGGTTCTCTTTTTGGTCTCCTTCAACTTCCTGCTGCCTCCGTCGCTATCCGAAGAAGTCAGGGGGACATCGAGTCTGCGGCTTTGCTAGCAGGGTCTGCGGTGGCTTCCGGTCTGGTTTGGGACAGCCCTACCATTTTAGGGTAGGTTTTTTGCAGCAGGGACTGAACATCGTGCTCTACATCTTTCCCGGAAAACAAATCATTGATTCTCGAACTTTTAAAACTGGGATCCCTGCACAGAGGACAGTTGTCTGAATTGTCCGAGCAAGGATTTTCGAGACTGTTATGCGAATCATGTGTTTCAGCATTTGGTTTGTGAGGATCATTAATGGCATCCCCTAACACATCTGCTTCCGGTTCGGCATTTACGGTTGTGTCTCTAAAATTCACCGGGTAATTAGTTTCATTTTCACTATTTTCCTCAGATGTGTACTCATCTAGAAGATTGAAACTCCTCAAAGCATCATCAACGTCTGAATCGCCATTGGTTACTGATTTCTGATTATCACTCGATTTAGAGACAGCAAACATCTCGATGTCTAAATCGTCGAGCTCTTCCCGGGATGCTCCCGTGGTTGTTTTTTGCTTGGGGGGACATTTTCCCTGTTTCCGAACTATTTAAATTAAAAGGGGGCAGTGTAACTTTCGATTCGTTATCCCAGAGACCCAATCTTTTAAAATTATTGTTTTTATCCTCTTTTATTCTGATACGACCCATTTTGTTATCTTTCATTTTAAACGAACTGTATATCTCTTTCAGCTGCGGTGGAAGTCCGTCGTCACTTTCGTCAGACTCCGTTTGTTTACTTTCAGTGGTGGAAATATTCTGCAAATCGTGTTCGTGCTGCCATCTAGCGATCGGACTTGTCCCTTCCTGGAGATGCTGTAGGTCAGTATGATGGCGCCATCTACTGAGAGAATTCGGTACTTGCACCGTGTCGTCGTCACTGGCGCATTGGTCCAGTAACCCATGGTTATTGTCAGGAGGAGGGGACTCGGATAGCATGGTAGTAACTTCTGTTTTCACTGTTGAGCAATGAACTTCCGCTCCCGTTGAAATCTCTTCCGGTTCTTTCATCGGTCGGCTGCTCAGCCAATTGGAACCGTAAACCACGTCTCCTTCCGCGGAGAAAACATGGTGTCTTGCAAATCGCACTCGGGTTTGGGCGCTGCTTCTGCACCAGAATCGTTGCTGTCGTCACGAGATTTGGGGTCGGTGTCATCACACACCATCGAATTGTCCAAATGGGAAATGGAAAATTGTTCTGTAGGGGTGGGTTCGAAGCCGATTCTGAAGCATTTCATCATGGCGTTCCTTTGAGGGGAATCGCACAGAGGAGCCTCACTGGCCAACTCATTCGGATCTGCAACGTCACTCTTATTAAACCCTGGAATATAGTTTTCAGAGGGTAGGAAATAATCTTTAAAATTATCGCTGAACATCAAGGTTTCTGGATCATCATCCCCTTTAGCATCGTGAGAAATGTTTGGGGAGGAGGGGAACGAGACATATGTCGTCAGAAGCCAGAAACAGGAGCGAGTCGTCCTCTTTTGTCATCTGTCCACTAAAATTCGATTTGGAAGAGTCAATAGGGACATCTTCCCGGGGCTCTAGAAATCTGTTAACAATCCAGGGATTCAAAGCGTCAGAGGGGCTTTCCAGGCCGTTGCCAGTTATCCACAGAGTGTCAAAGGAGATATTATCCGATGCAATAAATAAATCTAAAGGAGGACTTACCCCTTCGTCCGAGTTACCAGATTTTCTGTTTCGCCGAACAACACGTCATCACTGTGTTGTCGTGGTGTTTTAGTATCCTTGTCAAAAACACCACGAGGCTCACGATTGTCGGTGGATACTTGGTCGTTGCGTTGGCAATCACTATCACTGTCACTTTGACGCGCACTCACAGATATCAGTGGATCTGCATGCAGATGAGCACTGGGAGGAGGGTCGCACATGCTGGCGGAGGTGTACACGGGGTCGGTGGACGCTTCGGAGCTGGAGTTGGCGGAGGTGACCATCTCCACGACGGTGAGCCTGTCTTCGTCGTCGGACTCGTCCCAGGAACCCCAGCCCACGGATGCCTCGTCGCACTCGCTGGGACTACGCAAGTCGTCCGAGGTCTCTTCGACGATGGTCTCCAGGAACCCCCTGGTGGCGGCCGGATCGCAGAGGAGACTGTCCGGCTGCGAGGGAGCCTTCGGGGAAGGGGTGAGCAAGAGCTCCGGCCGCCCCGTCTGCATGTAGAGCAGCAGCATCTGCTTGTCCTCGTCGCTGATGTCGCCGTCCGGGTACTTGGGCAGCTCGACGGCCGTGTGCACGAACGAGTACTCCCCCGCTGCTGCCACCACTGTCCCACGTGAAGAAGGAGTCCGGCTGAGATGGTGGGAAGTACTATCCATGGTCCAGGGAGGGGGGTTATTCAGCAGGTAGTCGTCTACAGATGCACTCAGGGGAGGACTTTCCCCATTTTCGAACGAGGACACGGTGCTGCCACAAACGATTTCTGTCCGGCGTAGGTGTGGTTCTTTCTTTCTGGTCAAACCGGTGTCCACTCCACCCCCGTCTCCGGATTCCAAGGAACGCGAGGAGCTCCGCCACAGCCTGTTAATCGCCCAGTGAGCAGCGAACGCGCACACCAGCCCCACGAAGAAGATCCAGTGCGGGCAAGAGGTCTCGTCTGCGCACAGCAACGACGCTTGTGATGCCGAATGTGCTGAACTCGGTGATGCCGCTCCCCTGACTGGGTTCGTCACACCTTCCCCCATTACCGGGTGCGCTCAGCCAATCGCACGCCGCGGAGGAACCGGTTGCGCCACAGGTTTAGATAACAACAGAAAAAAAAAAAAAAAAAAAAAAAAAAGAAGGTATTTTTTCTCTTTGGGACGGGAAGTCAGGTAGAGTGGATTTTTGAGAATATGGAAGAGGGGAAGGGGGGTGGGGGGAGGTTCTCTTCTTCTTTGTTCTGATGTGGATGTATGCCCCCTTTCTTGCGTGGCTTCGATGCGCACGCTTCGATGAATGTCCTTTGATTCTATCCGACCTGCAACACAAAAATCACATTTTATTCATGTTGCTTTTTATTTTTTTTTTTTATAATGTATTTATATATATATAATTCAAAAATATTTTATAAAAGCTTGAAAGTGATAGTATGAATATTATTATTTTTACAGTAGTTTTAACATTTTTAACACTAGATGCTGAATTAGATTTTTACGCTAGATTTTTAACTCTAGGGCCGATGGCCGAGTGTCCAGCGCTCTGGCGCTCGCTACCACAGGTTTCGGGCTCGAGTCCCGGCTATGCCATGGATTCCTGTAGTGGTTCGGATTGTACTTTAAACTGTAGGTCCCAGTCTAATATGACTGTAGAGCGTTGGACGTAGGGCTGACAACTCTTCTCTGTAAAAAGAAAAATATCTCCTGTCTCGAAATCTGCCAGTAGGTAGACGGACTTGGCCCTCCATGGGACTGTTGTGCCACTGATGATGTCAGTAATGGTTCATAACGAAAGAAATATTTTTGCAGAATGTATGCATTTAGTTGCATGTTAAAAATTTTCTTTTGATATTGTGTTGAAATATTTTGCTCCAAAATTACATTTTAATTCAATTTTTATTCTGCATAAAATATTTAGTAGTTTAATCCTTTTTTAGGACGATTTTTTTGCATCCTCTTAATGTTTAGCTGCTTTTACATAATTTTACTAACACAATGTAATGATTTTTGCATATATATATATTACAAAATTATAACCATATGCTTTGAAATTAAAAATTCCGAAAATGTTGCATTGTGTTGAGATTTCAACTATTTCTCCCTATAGGATTCTTTTATTAGAAGACATTTAATTTTTTTTATTTTTTTAATTTTTTTAAAAAATACCACCCCTGTAACTGGCATCATTATTGAAAAAAGTGTTTTTTATTTATTTATTTATTATTATTTTTTTGTCAAGTATCAGTTAAACTATTTTTAAAGTAAAAGGCAGTAGAAATATTATGAAATACTATGCAATATTTTCTTGCAATTTGCAATTTTTAATCAAAAATAATATTTAATTAAATATAATTTCAATTAATTTTAAATAATAAGAAATTAATATTAATCAAACTGATTTTAATTAATATTTAATTAAGTTCGTTTAAATTTAATTAAAATTTAGAAATTTAAAAATGCAAGTTTTTATAAAGCACAAGAATTTAAAAAATAATTAATATAACTAATTTTTATACATATTTAATATAAAAGTACAATTTTTATTCAATGGAAAATAAAAATTCAATTTTATAACAAAAGATTCACAAAAAAAATGAATATGTTTTTTTTAAGCACATACAGTAAAAAGATTTTAAAAGTTTTTTTTTTTTCACATTCTGAAACAAATCACTATTTGTTTTAAAAACATTACAAGTAAAACAATGGATCTATTGTCGTACTTATTGTTACTTTCCTGAAAACTCTTACCTCCAAATGAAGCTAAGAAAAAAATAATAAAAAAATTTAAAAAATTGGAGAGTGAACTTCTTAAAAATCTGGCAATCGAATGCGACGGCCCACACCTCCCTTTGGAGACAATTAGCCTGATTTAAATTGGCAATCGCAGTGGCGCACGATTACGGGCGTCGCCCTATCAGATTCTAAACTGGGTGAAACAGACAACTTTAAAAAGGGCAGGAAAAGCTGCGACGCTATCGACATTCAGATAAGCAGGTTTCGGAAAATTCAAAACCTCGTAATCGGGTAGTCGTGGCACGGTACGAAAATTCCACAATGCAGAGCAAAGCGGTATTAATTTGATATCATTTTTTAAATCGAAATTTTTTTTATTTTATTTTATTTTATTTTATTTATTCAATTCCTTCTATTAGCTCACACCCTCCCTATATATATCTTGTTCACATTTTCAATCGTTCATAAAATACTTTTCATTCCTCCACTCGAGTTCAAATGCATTTTTTTAACTTGTAGTGGATGGCACTGGATGTTAATGCAGTTTTTTCAAATATTAATTTCATTCATTAAATTCAATGAATTCATTTTAGTTTTTTTAGATTTCAGTTACATATATATTTACCAATAGATGGCTCCAGATAAACTTTAAAAAAAATGAATGAAAATTATTTATAAAGGACTTTCTGCAATACAGTGGAAAAAAAGAAGGAATTGACTTTAAAAAACTTTTTATATATTACTTGTTTAATTCGAAATTTTATTCATTTATTTTTTATTTATTTATTTGTTTTTTGTTATCAATTTTATTTGTATGAATTCTATCAAGTGGGATTGTTTTTAAAAATTGGTGGATCTTTTTTTTTCTTTCCCTAATGCAGCTGGCAAATACAAATTCCTCTTTATGCCATAAGCAAGGGCTGCCCCGACGTTACTCACTTAACACTACCCAGGAGGTGCGTGAGTCTTGAAGATAAGTTACGGACAGAAGTAACACTACCCCCACAACGCTCTACGATCATGCTAGACCTGGATCTACGGTCTAAAGTGGATGACAGCGCTCTGGCGCCACAGGTTTCGGATTCGATTCCGGCGGTGCCTTGTATGCTTGTATTGGTCCGGAATCCATTTTCTACCGTAGTTCCCGATCTAATATGACTGTAGAGCGTAGGACGACGGGCTGACAAAACCACCTCGTTAAAGAAAAACATCTCCCGTCTCGAAAATCTGCCAGTAGGCAAACAGCCTTGGCCCATCATAGGAAAGTTGCGACACTGATGATGATGATGATGATTTGAAAAATAAATGCAATTTGAAGGATATCAAAATATAAACAAGCAGACTGAATTATTCAAGTTTATTATATATGATAATAAACATATATTATAATATTATCATATCATATATATACTCATCGACCCAGGGGGAAGACCGAAAAGAGATGGGTCGACTGTTTAGACTCTGATTTTAATGTTATTAAGATAAAAAACTGGAGGTCCACGGTCAAGAGGAGAACAGCCTGGCTGGATCTTTTAAAGAAGGCCAAGGCTCACAACGAGATGTCGAGCCAGTTATGATGATGATATATACTCATTTATGAATTAGATATCTCTGTGGCACGACTTGTTTGATATCGGCAAAGAAGTGTATCGAGTAGCAAGCGTCTAAAATTATCATTTAAAGCGTCCTTTAATATCTTTAGTGCACAGCATTTGAAATAAATACCAGTTTGGCAAAAGGGCGTATTGTTACGTAAGTTGGAAGCTACAATGCGTCAGTATCCCATTACCTCGCTGATAGGTTTGCGTGTCACTTTCATCTGTGTGCAATCCATTATTTTGCACGCAGAGGAAAACTAATAGATTACACGCAAATGACTGTAACACGGGCGACGTGTAGCACTTGGTGGATACACGACACGTGCATGATATTTCATGTGTGACATTTTAAAACTGTTTTAATGAAATGGAAAACAGCATGAAACACATCAAAATAAGTAATGGATGGTTTTAAATATCTCAATGAAAAACTCGATTTGAGTGTCACTCAGTATAATTATTTCACAATATCAGAGATTATTGGTCCAAGTTCATTTCTTAAATAAAATGTATTTTAAATATTTAAAAAAAAATATTTTATAGAAAACAAAAAGTATTTGTAAAAAAACGCTATAGAGAATTTAAAGAATGTCACATCAGCGGCGCAACAGCTCCATGGTAGGCCAGCCGTCTGCCTATTGGCAGATTACGAGAAGAGAGATGTTTTCTTTTTAAGTGGTAGGGGTGTCAGCCCTATGCCCAACACTCAACAGCCGTATTAGACCGGGACCTAAGGTTTCAACTGGATTCCAAACCACTACACGCATCCATGACACCGGCGCCCGGACTCGAACCCGAAACACCTGTGGCACCGATACCAGAGCATTAGTCTCTCGGCCATCAGGCCCCTATTCAAGTTCCACTACAATAAAAAAAGTGATAAACTCTGATTGGTTTGCTTTGTCGCTCTACGGTCATCCTGTGTACCGGGACCTGCAGTTTAAAATGGATTACGAACCAGTCCTAACCATCCATGGCTTGAACCTGGAGCCTGTGGTACCAAAGGACAGAGTGCTATCAGGCCATCAGACAGCTGACGAACTCTGAACAGTGTAAAAGTATTTCAGATTATTTTTTATGTTTATTATTACTCATTTTTATCTAATACTTAAAAAAAGGACTTGTTTTTATCTTGTACTTTTATTATTTCATTTACTTTAAAATACCACAAAATTCTGTTTACAAAAAAAAAAGTGGAATCATTTTTAAGAAACAGATAATAAAAATAGTTTTAAAAATCGAGCCATTTTATTATCCTAATTGCAATCCATTCACATTTTACGTAAACAGAAGTTTAAAAAAATATAATCTCAGAATTTTTTAATTGTGCTATCTCAGTTCCAATGACCGTAACTGAAGTCATTTGCGAAAAATATTTTTATGCGGCATTTATTATTCTTTCTTGGAAAATAAATGAAGAAAAGAAAAATGAAAAGATATTCGGATACTTTTAGCCATTTATACTCTACGTGTTTTCTAAATATTGCAAGTGTATTGTTTTAGTTGTATAAAGTTACAACATTACATAACATAACACTGTTATGCATGAAATCCTGCAATTAAACTTCTCATCTCACTATTAAATGACTACTGGACTCGGTTGAGTGCCAACTTCTTTCGTTTTGTTCAACAACAGTCTTCTTCAAAAACATAAACATTTGCGACTTCGTTAACATCTTCATCGCTCAACATCTTTATTTAACAACATCTTTATTTCTCTTACGGTTTGGTTTGTCACTCTACGGTCATTTTGAACACACTTTAGGCACATTAGACCGAGACCTATAGTTTAATGTGGATTCGAACCACTCACAAACATTCATGCCACCGCCATGTTTCGAATCTGAAGCATGTGGTGACAAAGGCCAGAGCGCTAGCAAATTGGCCATCCGGCCGCACTTTCAGAAAGCGTTTATTGACATTAAAAATAATTTTAATTTTAATTAATTAAAATTTTAAATTACATAATATAGAAAAAAAAATATTTCACTAAAACTATTGAACTTTTTTTCTTTCAAAAATTGCTTTGTGCAGAGTTATGTCTGACCAACACCCCCTAACAAATAATAGATTCGTCCGTTTCCGCTTTTAAACCGGATGTTTATCTTTTCACACTATTATTATTATTATTTTGATAGAAATGAAATTTTCAAATGAACAGAGGTTACAATTCAATCCTTCAAAAATAAAATATTAATTTTAAAATCTGTATTTACATTTCAGTGAAATAAACATGACATAATTAGATAAATTCATGGTAAACCCATCCACACACAAAAGGTTTGGCCTTCACCCTATGCTGTACAATCCAGTTCTTACTTCATCAAGAAACGGTGACTGGATTTCTTTTCTACACCTTTTCAAAGACGTTGCCCTTGCCAAAAGAATTGTTGCTACTAACCAGATCATCTGATAGGCACGCTTTGAATGCAGCCTCATTAGCGGTAATGGCAATTTGCATGCGCGAGACGTTATAAGATTAGAAACCTTCATTACCGCTTGATGAAGGTCGAGATGAAGGTTTATTAATCCAGGTGTTTACTTTTAAGTTTGGAGGGTCGCGATATCACATCAAGGAAATGGGCGTTTTGGACATTTGTTTCGACTTTTTTAAACAAGTGGGACAAAAAATACGCATGCAGAGATTTCAGAATCTTTTTTTCATAACAACTCTGCTTTAAAAGTTTTGAATATGCCACTCAATATGCTTAGAAAATTATTCAGAATTTTTACATGTAGCTTTTTGAAATTAGAAATATTCAATGCGCCATTAAAACTATTCGAAATGTTTTTGAAATAATTTCTTTTGTATATTTTAGTATTGATAAATGATATTTTAACATGCTTGTTTACATTCTTATTCTATTCCAGATCCCAAACCAAACACATTTTCTCCCGTAAGAAGTTAAGGAGAAATGAATGATCCATTTCTAAAACAGGGGGCCCGATGACCAAGTGGCTAGCACTCTGGCTGTCGGTGCCACAGGTTTCGGGTTCGAGTCCCGGCAGTGTATGAAGTGGTTCGGAATCCACTTTACACAGTAGGTCCGTAGCCTATCTTCAAGCTACATGCGTCCCTAGGTGATGAGTAAAAGCGTTTGTCAGGTGCAACCCTTTTGGGCTTTCACAGGAAAATGTTCAATACCATCCTGTCATCGATGAAATTGATAAAAAAATGTTTCCTTGAAACAAATGACATGAAAAATTATAGGAAATCCGTTATTGGCATATTTTTACATGAATTTTGTGACTGGGTAAATTAAATAATTTAAACATTGCCTAGTACTAAAATGTAGCAATACAGAAGCAGTTAAATGAAATGTATATATAAATTTATCCATAAATACATAAATATAATTTTCCCTTTTTTTCTGTTTCTTTTCCCTATTGAAAGCAGGTTGACCCTCACCAAATTGGACGTCCATTAAAAATCTGTTCAAAGAACTGGCATTTCTGCTGTCTCCTCGAGAATGTTTCACAAATGGGAAATTGCAGGGGGTCACTCTAGAAAGGGCTGTTAGGACTTAGCGTGGTGGTACCTCTTTTGAGTGGCAAATTTTCTAACAAAGTTTTTCACATCCCACCATTTGACACGAGCGTGTCATAATGCAAACATAGGTCGTATACCAAACAAACTTTTCTCGTACAAATAGAGCTTATCTTATATCAATTTTGATTTACACCAAAAAGTGGATATATAGCGGGTACCACTGTAGATACATCATCATCATCATCAATAGCACGACAGCCCAGAGTGGGCCAGGGCTTTCCTTTGAAAAGAGATTTCCAAGCATTCCTCTTGGTGACAAGGGTCCTTCCATTCTTAACCTTTTAGTACAGGGAAAATCTTTTTCAACTGCGTCTATCCATCGCAACTCGAATCGTCCTCTTCCTCTTTGTCCCTGTGGCTTTGCCAAAACGAGTCTTTTTACACGACTTAAATCATTCGTTCATTCTAAATATGTACAATATATATATATATATATTTGGCAAAGATTTTTATACACAGGAGTCGTATTATAAATAAAGGTAAGACAAGTAAGAAACCTGAACTTATTCTAATGTAGATATATATCAAGGTACTACTGTAAAAATAATAATAATAAAACGGCAGACTTTCATATTAGTATCGCATAGAAATGGTCTCCTTTTAGTCCATTTGCAATTCAACGACGACTATTTCTGCAAGAGATGCATTCGTGACAATTCGCAGTTTTGATGCCTGACGCATACCTCTGCGATGCGTCTGGCCGCCCAGCTGTGGATTGGACACCTTTGCCCTTTGCGTGCGCATTTCAGGGAAGATTTCCTTACGCACGTCAAAGCTTTGCAGAAAACTACGTAACTTTCGAAATTAGAATGCAAATATATTTACTCTACAAATAACTATTTCATCATTTCTTAAAAAAATAACTTGAAATCGAGCTAAATTTAGATTGCTAATGTTTTTTTTTTCTACATCAGAAAAAAGTAATTAAAATAATCCTTTCATATTAGGTATGTTAAATAAATGATATACCCTTTTGTAAATAGAGAATGAGAAGTGAGAGAAGCTGATTTCCCCCTGCTTGACGGAATGTCTTAAAAGGAGATTTTTGGTGAAGAAGAGGGAGTTCTGCAACGAGTCGACCAGAAATTTTTTTTTTTTTTCCTTTTCTTACTCGAAGAGACTGAATAGGCCAGAATTTTCCACCTCTTTTCAAAGTGAGCCTCTTTGTGGTTTCGTGAATCACGCCGTGTGATAGTTAATGTCTGTCGCAGGTGTTTAGATTCGTCGTAAACTGGAGAACTCTAAAAATATCCGAACTTAGAGTGAGTGCGCTTGTGTATCTAATTTATATCCTTTTGTAGATAGAGTTCTGTATATATATATATATACACTCAAGGGCCAAAACATTATGACCACCTGTCAATAACGAGTTGGCCCACCTTTGGCGCGCAACACAGCTTCAACCCGCCTTGGTATGGAATAATACCACCACTTAATACCAGTTAAATACCACTTCCACCTGATCACGTGCCTTCCACGTCATCCAGGCGGGTTCATTGCAAAATGTAGGGGTGGTCATAATGTTTTGGCTCTTGAGTGTATATATATATATATATATTTATCGTTGTTGTTGTTATAATGCAGCTGGCAATACAGAGACAGTTCAACTTTATGCCATAAGCAAGGGCTGCACCGCTGTCTCTCATTGAACACTACCCAGGGGGCACGTGTAGCTCGAGTCACACTACCCCCGCAACGCTCTACGATCCTATCAGACCGGGACCTACGGTTGAAAGGGAATTCGAACCCCTACAAACATCCACTGCACCGCCTTGACCCGAACCCGAAACCATGGGTACCGAGCTCCAGAGCCCTCACTCGTCACTCGCCCATCAAGCCTCATATCTATCTATCTATCATCTATATATATATATATATATAATTTAAAGTGTTCCCATGAACCTGAAAGTGGCCGTCTGCTTGAAGCCGTTATAGGTCTAGTACTGGCCGAGACTTTACAATACATATGAATAATACATTACACATGTTGTTGTTTCTAATGCAGCTGGCAATACAGATGTTAATGTTTCTGCATTATTGTTAATCATTTAATACTACCCAGGGGACATTACATATGAATAATACATTTTCTTAATAAGACAAAAATTTACTTAATAAAATCAAAGATTTTCTATAATTTTGCAGATAAGAAACAAAACACCAAGACTTTCAAGTAAAAACTATAAATATTCGGTTAAAATGCATACATTGGCAGATCCCGATGATAAAAAACTGAATTGTTATTTAGATGTTTTCCATCTAGAATCCTCAATGAATGTCAGTAAACGAGAAACCGAATTCTTCCCAAAAACTTATTTCCTGTGGCCATAAAAGCGATGCGTGCCGTCGGCGTTTCTTCTAAAGCCGAGAGTCGTTCAGAGAACACGTTCGGTTTAACTCGAGCGAATAATTCGAATCCACTCGGGGCACGTTGAATGGAAGAGCAGAAAAATGGAAATTGATTTAAAGAGGCCATTCGTTGCCCAAAGATAATAATCTGGAGCTTCTGCTGGCTCATTAAACCATTCTCTGGCGGGCGATAACCTGTGGAACGTCTCACCAAATCCTTGAAATTGATATAGGTAGCATTTCCAAAAATAATCGCGCTCGCTCTGTAAAAGTTTTTACCTTAGAGGGATTAAAAAATTTCCAATAAAACGTAATTAAATCAAACTTTTCAAACATCTCGCGTCCTTTTCGTATTAGAGTGGGTGCTGTATCGCCCGTTGCCTTCGTTTTGATGCGCGCAATTCTTTCGAAAACGTGAAAACATGTTACGAAGCGATTCTGAACATTCCGAGAAATTCGTCTTCTCAAGTCACATTTTTATTGAACTATGTGCTTACCAAAGATGCCTCTGGCCTTTGGTACCACAATTTTTCAGGTTCGAATCCTGGCAGTGACATGGATGTTTGTGAGGGGTTCGGAATCCACGTTAAACTGGGTCCCGGTCTAATTAGAATGAAGTGTTCAAAAAATTACCGTAGAGCGACGAACCAAACCAAACGAAAGACAAATAAATATAAGAAGTGTTATTTTATTTATAACTCTGATCATTTTATATGAAATAGAATAAAACACCACAAAAAAAAGATCATAAAGTAATATATTTTTATATTTTTAATCATTTTGGGGGCGGAATTTATTGACCGCCAAAAAATGAGCTATTTCTTTTGAAAATTGTTGTTTGATAGTACACTTTTTCTCCTTTCGCAGCAACAGCATAATGGCCAACAGTAAAGATCGTTCGCTAAAATCGCTAAGTTATCATCACATTCAGTTTCATATATTCTTCTTCTTGTGTATCTATTTTAATGATTAATGATTAATAATTGTTGATTGATTGATGTATTCTTTTGGAGCTATTTAGCCCCTGGGGGCTCCATCTCCGATAGCACAGGGCAAATACAGTTGAAACAGCGAAAATGGTCCAGAATATATTTACAAATGTAATAAAAGTAACTTACAAACATAAAGTGACTTACAATCAAGAATTAAATTATAAATTAAATTAAATTTTGCGCGGACGTAAATTAATAATTGGAAACATAAGAGTCCTTCTCCTAGATGGCAGCATTTTCATGATTCATAAACGTGTCAAAAAATTTAATAGATATGTATTCACGAAAATATTTTAAAGAAGGAATGTCAATAGCTCTATAGATATCAGAATTGTGCCATGAACCCTTTAGCAGAGGTCATTTGGCGGGTGGTGATATTTTGTAAAGTTTCCATCGATTAATGATTTTGTACGGCATTATTCTTCATTTATATTTTTAATACAAGAAGACTGAAGCTAGCGGTTGTTTGAACAGGTAAGGTACTTCGCACCATCACAAAACTTCGTCAATTTTAATGTTGTTCTAATGCAGCTTGCAATACAAATACAGTTCATCTCTATGCCATAAGCACGGGCTACACAGCTGTTATTCATTTAGCACCGGGGGTCCCGTATCGCTAACCACCCGCGCTTAACCACTCAGCCTTGTCTATTTTAATGAAATTTATTAAATATTTTTTAATGAATTTATTACTATTTTAACTTCCTTCTTCCAATTGGTTTTTGGATATTATTATTATTATTATTATTTTTTTTTTTTTGAAAAATCAATACGCTAGATATGTAATTCATTAATGAATATTGATTTATTGATACCGATTAGATATCGGTATGAATAATTCTATCCAATAATGCTACTGATTATGTGTTACAAGATAACAATTCAAGCCAACATTTTTCTTTAAAAAATTGACTTTAAATGATAAGGAATTGGATATGCGGTGTAGTAATTAATTAAGAAAAAAGATTTTTATCTTTAAAATTTCTCATTGTACACGTTTCGTAATCAAGTTATAATTGCATAAGTAGATTTAAAGTCAGAAAAGGAGGTTAAAAATAATAATAATAAATTCCATAATAATTGTTACATTTAATAAGATTAAATGTAAGTCTTTTTAATTTCTAATCAGGGAATTTGTGAAATTTCCTGCCGTTTTTTTTTTTTAATCACGTTTTATTCTAGATTTTGCTTAATTACTGTAAGGTATGTAAACAACCGTGGTATTTACTTACATCATCTCTCATAATAATCAAGCAATTAAAATAAACAGTTGAAATTAAAGAATAAGCATAGTTTTTACAAAGCGGAGATTTTTATTTTCTATTTCTCAATAGACAGGAGAGGAAAAAAAAAAAAAAAAGTTTATAAAAATAATTTATTTTTCATACAACATAGACTGCATTTGATTTGATAGGATCCATTGATTTCTTGTTCTATAAAAGCCTTATTAGACCTATATTGGCCTATGGCTCTGAAACTTCGGTTCCACCCTCTTTTTAATTGATAAGGTGGCTACATAGACCTACGTATGGAGATAGGGGTGATTTGGTTTGGTTCGCCACTCTACGGTCATGTTGTGCACACTTTAAACTAATTATACAGTGACCTACAGTTTAACGTGGATTCCGGAACCGATTACAAACATCCATATGCCACCGCCAAGAATCGAACCTGAAGCCTGTGGTACCAACGGCCAATTGGCCATCAGGCAGCTAGAAGGTGAAGAAAAGAAAAGAAAATCATTTATACCGTCAACCTTCAGTAATTCTCCATCCTCTACGTTATTTCACATTTATTCTGAAGACAGGCCCTGTTATTTATTTATTTATTTGCCCTAAAATATTCCACTTTTATCGCCATATAAAAATTTACAACTAAAGAAAAAAAAAAAGAAAGAAAAATAGAAGGGAAAAAAAAAAGGTAGTGAAAAAATATCGGTTACATTCAAAATTTCCTGCAATCGAAACACACCAGAAAAATAAAATTTATAAACGATTTAAAAAACAAATAAAAAAAAAGGTTAATAAAAAAATGTATTAATAAGAAAGAAGGAAAAAAAATATAGCTTGACTTGACTTGACTTTGAGATGTATGCTCGCGTTAGCTGCTTTATCTCAATTTATCCAATTACTCTTAAGAAAAAAAGGAATAAGAAAAGATAATACAAATAAAAAAAAAAAAAGATCTTCTGATAATCAGTGGACTTCAACTGATTCCAAAAGTATTAATGAAGAAGCATCGAAATGTGGTGTCGTGCAGAACTTCTGTCACTGAACAATACAAAAATAATAATAATAATAAAAAAAACTGCATAATTTTTCGTAGAAATTATTAATTAGTGATATAGTTTTATAATAACATCTTTCCTGTCAAATAACCAAGAATAAGATAGATTTTGTATCCAAAAGCTTGTTTTAGCTTTTCTCTTTGTATGTCATATTTAGTGCAAAAATATAGCGTACAACGCGCATTACTGCAAGAGAAATGCAGAAGACAGCGTTACCAAACGGGAAGAAAAAATATCCTAATCGAGTTTACGTCAGTCCAGCTGTAACCAAGTTACAATTTTGATTTAGCAATTTATTCTGGCCGCAGAAAGATACTCGATGTTATTATTACTTTTCATTCGCCCTCCGCCAGTGGCCAGACGTGTTCTCTTCAGGTCATCTGACACGGTTTCGGGCCCGATGTGGGTCAGGCCCTTTTTCTCCAGAGAAAGCACGCGAGACGTCTTTTGTTGGGGTGGGAGCGTCTCAGAGAGTCTACTTCGAACGTCCCTTTGGCGGAGGTAGCTCGGAGTGTATAGAGGGAAAAAAAAAGGTTTTTTTGTGTGCGAGCGGTGCTAACCACGCTACTTCTGGTAGTTATGTTATTTCACAGCTGGTTAACCACTGGTGAACTTATTTTGGCTTCTTTTTTTACGCGAGTTTGCCGAGCGTGGAGGAAAAGAGGTACTTTGGCGAATTGGAAAACGTTTCGGGCATTAAAAAAGCATTTGCTTCAAGAAAATAATATCGACGTTCCTCCATAAGGTGCCACTCACTAACACATTTATTGCTACTGTGTTTGATAAAAATGCAATGGAGAATGATATGATATAGGATAGCGATAATATGCCACACTTATGGCACAAAAATTAAAGATTAAATAGACTACATAGCTTAGCAAAGTATTGGCGAAGTTTCTAGAAGAGACTAACTAGACTAGGAAGTGCCACGATTACCTATTAGTGTTTTCCTAAAGTAAATGGGGGACATTCTGCTATTTGGCTGTTATTCTGAGCAAACGCAAGTGAACTGAGGTAACGGAATGGATTTAAACGTCCACTGAGATAAATTAAAAGTTTTTGCATACCGTATTTTGGACGTCCGTTATTTTTCCCAGCGCGCATGCTCATAGGAAATTGCGCATGCGTATCTGTAATAATGTTTACTATGAGCATGCGCGCAAAGGGGTAAAAAAAAATAACGGACGTCCAAAATACGGTATGCAAAAACTCTCTATTATCTCACTGCGTATCTGAGGACACATTTGGCTTAAATTTTTGCGGCCTTCCATTAAATAAGACGAACTGGCGTAGATTTAAAGAAACGGATCTCTGACCGAAGGTCTAAACCCAGCACCATTCACCATTCAGCTAAGATGTGCACCTTAATTTTCTTAGCCGGTTAGTACCAACAGTTAGGTCTTTTTTCCCCGTAGAAAATAAAAGGATTAGACTAAAAAACTAAAAAAAAAAAAAAAAAAAGGAAAAATATATGTAAGATTTAATTATTATTATAGCCGCTACAGGTTGCGACTGTGACCTTAACTGTGTGGTCCAGTGTGGTAAGTACATGCGGTCAGATCTAAAGATCACGAGGAGAACGCTAGGAGCGTCCGCGCTAGAAAGACGGTCAGGGACCGGCTCTTGGTTTTTAACTGTTAATGCTATTGTAGAAGAGGCGTAGGGTGCCATGTGTATGTATGTACTAATAGTGTAAATAAACTAATATAAATAGAAAGAGAGATTGGTATTACATCCTGACACAACTAGTCGCTAGCAAGCGGCTAACATATATATAAATAAATGAAATACCAGAACTTTGGTTCTGAGAACGGACTTTTGTTTGGGGGAGGGGGTTATATAAATGATTTTTTTACCTTACAGATTCATCGTTATAACACGTTCAGCAATCTGAATTTTTAATCTCAATCTATTATTTTTGGCATCTACAACGGGTCCCTCATTGTACCGAATTTTTAATTTAAATTCTTTTATTTTTAATTCTAAACTTTTCATTTTTATCTTACTATATTACAGCTATCCTCGAAATATATATATATTTTTTAAGAAGACATACTTTACTCACATTCCGAACTATCCAAGTTATCAGGTATTAATAAACCATCAAAGTCAAAGCTTATTAAAGACGACACACATAAATTATCGAAGCTAATATATATTAATAAACCCTCAAAATTGTTATAGCTGTCTATGAAATAACTGAACGTTCTATTCTTATGGCAAAGTATTTTTAGACGAAGGTCATTATATTGCTTACTTAGTAATATGTGACATGTTGGTCTGATGATGCACAACTGGTCAATTAGAATGTGTTTAAAGCTCGTATCTTTCTGTTGTAGTGAATGCATAAAAGAAGCTCCACTAGATATCGTCAGCTGTTTATTATTCAGGGGTGTCCGAAGCCTTTATCGTCTGCACGTCCTCTACACCATCAGATTGGAAGAACTGGGGCAGAGAGAACAAAAACAGGTCTTAAAAAGTTACGATTTCATTTTGCATTGAATGTCAGTTGGGCAAAAATGTTTCAAGATTTCAAACGTGTTTTCCAGTTAACCCATTTTTGGTCAATGATAGCAAATCATTTGCCAAAACAAACAACTTAATGCTGGAATATTTTTTGTTAATTTTTTAATCTTTTGATAAGGCGTTGTTTTAAAATGGTGAATTCGTAATTGAATGCCCTTGAACTGTGGGAAGACGCAAAAGTAACATTCCTTGTTATTTCAAATCAGTGTTTACATTTCTCTCTGATGTGTATTCTTAAGCAAACTCATCAAATAATGAATGATTATGAACATGGATGTTGAATTATAAAAAACCACTATCCTATTTATTTTTCACATTTTAATTATCTGATTGATTACCAACATATTCCATTAAGATTAAAAAATTACTTACTAATAAAAATACTAATAAATACAGAATAATACTAAAATACTAATAAAAATGCTTTAACACAGGGGTGGCCAACCACCAACTCCAGGCGGTGCCATGGATGTTTGGAGAGGTTCGAATCCACTTTAAACCATAGGTCCCGGTCCAATATGATTGTAGAGCTTTGGGCGTAAGATTACCAACCCTACCCCGTAAAAAGAAAATATTTCTTGTTTCGAAATCTGCTAGGCGGACAGCTATGGCCTAACATGGATTGTATTGCAGGGGAGTTTATGTTGTAAGGTTTAATTATTGTTATATAGCCGCGAGAGGTCGCGACTGTGAGCAGTAACTGAGACCTTAACTGTGTGGTCCAGTGTGGTAAGTACTAGCGGTTTGATTTATAGACAACGAAGAAGAACGCTAAGAGCGTCTGAGCGTGATACGCGGTCAGGGACCGTACGTGATGTGTTCTTGGTTTTTAACTATTAATGCTATTGTAGAAGAGACACAGGGTGCCTTGCATATAAAGTATTGTAAATAAATTAAGTGTAATTAGAAAGCGTAGAGTGTTTCCGTCCACCTGACACAACTAGTCACTAGCAAGCAGCTAACAGTATGAAATATAATAAAGCATTACAAAGAGAAATAAATATATTTTTAAAAAATCATTTTGGAGAGAAAATATTAAACTAAATTTATTAATAGAATAGAAATGTCAATATTTAGAAGAATTAAATGCACATTTATTGTCAAGTTAAAAAAACAACCCTTTCTTTTTAGAATCGTTGTTTATTAGTAGTCCTTGTTTGTCCCTTCGCACCTACAGCATCATGTCCAACAGTCAAGATGGTTGCCAAAAAATCGCCAAGCTACCATCGCCTAAGCTAAACTACAAAACTCTGAAATGCATAACTAAAATTCATTCTAAATGAGTGAACGGTATTAATATGAGCTGATTTTCCTCTGTAGTACAAGTGAACAAAGTGATAAGTCTAGTACAAATGAATTGCAGAGTGACCCTGAAAGTGACCAGCCATCCCGTCACTCCTGATAGAGGACAGTGACGAATGTAAAAGTCACATGAACTGTATAATCACGTGAAGATCATGTTGATGCCAAACTGTCAATACCGGTGCGTGCTCTATTTAATTAAGAAGGTTTAGTTTGTCTCTATGGTCATTTTGTGCACACTTTGGGCTCATTACACCGGGGCCTACAGCTTAAAGTGAATTTCGAAACACTACAAACACCCATGCCACTACCAGGTTTCGAACCTGATGCACGTGGTACCAACGACCAGAAAGCTAGCGAATTGGCCATTAAGCCGTGCTCTTCTGAGGAGATCTTATGATAGATACCCTCTATAATAAAATTTAAAAAAAATTTAATAAAAATTGAAGCAACAAAGCTCTAGAGTAAATTTCGCAAAAAGGTGATATCAGATGAGCAAAGAGTCCAAGTTGTTGTGAGAATTACGGTTTATTATTCATGCATCTTCCTTTCAACAATTCTGGTAAGGTGATGCGCCATCCTGCATTAAAATGATATCCTGAAGGTATGACTTTTGCTGCATTTATGGAATTCCAAAACATTTCAACATATCAAAATGGAATCAAAGAACAAATCGGGATTATAATGGCAGTTACCTCTTCAAAATAAATAAAATAAAATAAATTGAAAGCAATTCCATCCAATGAGAAATCAGTTTTAAAATTACACTACACTGTCATTTTTTCAGAATACAAGAGCGCAATCCAAAATTTCATGAGGACATTCCTCAGAACGCTTTATTAAGAAGGAGACACATTTTATGACACAATGTATCACGAAGCAGGATATTTACTGCAACGGACGTGTTAAAACTAGACTATTATTTCAGACGATGAAAATTTTGATATTTCAGTCAGGTTAGAGTCGAGAGCTGCTGTCTCACCTACATTCTAATCAGAATTGTGGACGCTTAATGTAGTGTGTGTGAGGGCGATGAGGCGCGATAAGAAGACGTCGCCGCGCCGTCGTGAGGAGGAAATGAGCGTCGGACAGCGAGCGCCTGTGGGTTCAGACGCTTCGACCGCGTCTGCTGAGGAAAGTCGTGGAGCGGCTATTTTCTCCATCACGCCTTCCATTGCTATTATGAATGTCTGTATATTTAGAATAGAATAAATAGCTTTCATTCAACCACAACACACACACAAAAATGCAAATATTTTGCTAAATATAATTTATTTTTAAATGGACTGAACTTTTTAATTGCAGCCTTACAGAAGATTTACATAGAAAAATAAACCAATTTAGTTTAAAGTGTTGTAATATATGACATGTTAAGTATGTATTATGTATTAAGCGTAGCATTATATAACATGCTAGCAGAACCCGGTAAACTTGACCAGTCTTGACCCTATTAGCAGAACCCGGTCTTGCCACACACACAAAAAAAAAAAAGCATTGTAGAAAATGGCATAGGGCGAATCTATTCTCCATGTTCCAATGTATGTGCATACTCATTTTCAGGGATGTCGTTTGAACGGTCTGTAAGATGAAAGGCCGCAGCACCCTCTGGTGGCAAGTGAAAATAAAGTGGATAGCGCGAACCTATTTTTCCATACCCGAATACCTATTATTACCCATTTTCACAGTGATGGGTTGAACGGTATACGAGTGGATAGACTGCAGCACCCTCTGGTGGCGACGTGCAACAAAGGGGATAGCCTAAAAAACGTTCTCCATGTTTTCTCAAACACTCACAAAACATTTCATCAAAAGAGATCAAGCCGTTTAGGAGGAGTTCAGTGACAAACACACGTACAGAAAAAATTGTAACATGATTACAGCGCCACCTACCGGATCCAATTGTGAATCCAAACCCCCAGGGACTCACTCAAAACACACACAAAAAAATTTCATCGAAATCGGCCGAGTTGTTAAGGAGGAGTTCAGTGAGAACCACATGTACAGAAGAATTATATATAAAAAGATTAATTAATTTCAACTGCTTAGTGTTTTAATGAGTCTTATATTTATGCCCGACTCGTGGCCCTGTGACAATCCGCGCAGTTCGCATGCAGTGTTCAAATCTGTTGCCGGCGACTGTTGTAGTCACTACTTTCAGAAACGAAGAGACTTATGACGATTGAGATAATTAGTATATTATCTCAATCCCCACAGTGCTTGGCAGATTGGCTTTTTGAGATTTTCTCCAATACGATTCCCTCTAAACGTCCTCCCGGAAGATAATCTCCTCCCCTTCATCATCCGTCGGTGGGCTATTCGTGGCATGCATCAGCGAAACACGAAGTCCACAGATGTAACAACAACAGCAACAAAAATGTTTTCTATTACTGGATTTTTTCCTCAGATGTGAGCCGTGAACCAAACAAGTTCACGCGTTTCAATGATTTATTTAGCGAGAACTACATGCAAATTAACTAAATACTATGAAATTAAACGGAGCATTTTATTTAATAAATGTCGTAGATGTGAACAAAAAAAAATGTGCAGGCAGAATCCTGTTTATGTTATATTGACAGAGAATCTGACTTTCTAGTTCAGTGGTTTTCAAACATTTTGAAACCGGGACTAATTGCAGGCTCACCATATACACATTTTCGGAGATATATGTTATAATAATAAAGTCATATATTTGTGGGAAACAAAATAATGAGATAAAAAGATACAATGAAACGCACCTTTAGTTTATTTATTCTTGCGTTTATGATAAACAAGAGCCCAATATGCCCTAGAAATATTTTCAATATTTTGGGCATATATATTTGAAAGGCAAACGTGTCCTACAAATTGTTTTTAATGTTTCGGGCATATATTTGAAAGGCAAACGTGCCCTAGAAATTGTTTTCAATATTTGGGCATATATATTCGAAAGACAAACTCTCATTCTTGATCCTTTGACTCTCTTTTTAACACTTTTGTGGTGAGGGTAGAAAATCATAATTCATATAAATATGACATAAAAATTCTGTTATTAAAATTTTGCGTAGACATTTTAAATCGTAATTGGGAACGTAAGAGTCCATCTCCTGGATGGTAGTATTTTCATGATGAATAAGCATGTGCAAAAATTTTACAGAGGTGTGTTTAAGAAAATCTTTTAAAGAAGGAATGTTAATAGCTTTATAGATATCAGAATTGTGCACGAACCCTTTAGCAGAGGTCATTTGTCGGAGAGCGATATTTCGTGAAGATTCAAACGTTTTTAAATTAGATTTAGCTGCGTAGGACCAGACCTGGGCAAGCGCACGTGAGAATTGGGCGAAGCATAGCAGTGTAAAGAAGAATTTTGTTATCCCTGGTCATGGTAGAATTTCTATTTACTATTTTGTTTTTGGTGTGCAGAAAATGTTGTTTCCAAGTGAAATGTTGACCCAGAATAACTCCTAAATATTTGGTTTGACTCTTCCAAGGAATAATATTATTGTTGATTCTAATCACAGGTTTTTATGTTTATTTTCAATAGAGAAGAAAACAGCACCAATCTTATCTACATTTAAAAAAAATTTCCATTTATTGAACTAGTTATTGAGAACTTTAAGGTGATTAGTAAGGGTGATAGCTAATTTATTTTATATCTGAACACATACTTCGTTAGAATACCATCCTTTGAGTATCACTGTTCTACTCTGTAATACAAAAAGAAAACATTGACTAAAGTATTTGTAAACATTGACTGTACTATTTTTTTTAAAGTAAAGGATTATTTAATTGTATTACTATTATTATTATTACTATTATAATTATTCAGTTTAAAGTCAGGCGATGTTTCCTGCCTTAATGTTGCACCAGAGTTTTGATTCGTATGCAGTCTCAAATAGCCTGGCCTAGGTGATCATCGTAACTCAGGCCACGATGTAGAAATAAAAGCTCAAGGTTCTGTTTTTGTCTAAAGCGAGATGAACTGCTGCTTGTGAAATCCGTTTCGGATCGTGTCTTAAGAAGCCAATTCGTGCGTGGGCTGCCATGGGAAATACTGAGAGGGGTCTCGATTAATGAGATGCTGTTGTCCATAAGTCGTGTCGCTGTCCATCCATCGAACAAAATTAACCTTACGTTTTAGAAATAAATTGCAATAATAGATATACAAGCCCTTTTTAATTATTATTATTATTATTTTGGGGATAACGAGTTTTTAAGCGGATAAGATAAAATTTGAGATTCTAAATTAGCGATCCCGCTTTATAACCAGAATTGTTTAACAGTTTATTGTTATATAATTATACATCATTTTGATTTGATGTCATTTACGGTAAAAGATGTCTTAATGAATGAAAGCTTTTTTTCAATTTGAAACTTGTCTAGTACATTAAATATTTTTTTTGTAATAAGCTGAGCTGATTACATGAACGCAATGAAGTCGCCTAAAATAATATTAGATTTTTAGAATGAAGTGATTGTATTTTTAATTCTAAGTTAAACAATAGTGGAGTCTTTCATTTTTGTTCAATAAATGCCGAAGTATAAATTTTTATTTTAGTTTATTATAATATAATTTGAATTAAGTCGAAGTTATACCAAGCTATATTTTAAATACAAAATTATAACATTTACATTTTTTTTTATAAGACACACACGCAAAGAAACAAACAAAAAAAATTATAGAAAGATAGAAAGAATAGACAGGTTTTTTTTAGAAACACAATATGTTTGTATAACAAAGCCATAATAGCATTCACTACACATAAATTTTAGTTAGTCCTAACAAAACGAAAAAAAAAAAAAAAGACAAAAAGGAAAGTGAATTGAACGAGGATTCAAGATGAGCATAAACAGCAAGAGCGAAACTGATAATTAAACATACACAAACATTAAAGAGTGAACAATAAAAAACGTTAGAGTCTAGCTAATCAAAAGAAAAATATACATACTCACAAAATATGCAAAAACCAAAGAGTAATAATAAAATAGAGTGTTTCTCCCTATTCTAAAGTAACAGAAAAACTTTTTTCTAATGCAGATGGCAAATACTTGGACAGTTTTTATGCCATAAACAAGGGTTGCACCGACGTTTCTCGTTGAGCACCACCCAGGGGGCACGTGTGGGGCACAGGGGCTTGAAGATAGCTACGGCCGCGGAGGAACACTACCCCCGCACCGATCCTATTATACAGGGGACTTAGGTTTTAATGTGAATTCCGAACCACTCCAAACATCCTTGGCACTGCCGACACTCGAACACGGAAAACTGTGGTACCGAGCGCCAGAGCGCTAGCCACTCAGCCATCAGGGCCCATCGTTATTTGATAGTAGACTTTTTTTCACCTTTCACGCCAACAGCATAATGACCAACAGTAAAGATTGTTCGCCAAAATCACCAAGCTATCATATAGAAATCTCATATATTCTTCTTCTTCTTCTGTATCTAATTTAAGATTAATGATTACTTGATTTAAATATTATTAATAATTGATTATTGGCCAATTGATATTTGATTCATTAGTCTCAATTTCAGTGATTCGGTAAACTCTTTTAAAAATTTTAACTAGTATTTCAATTGATAACTTTTACAAATGATGTTTGGTTTATCACTCTATGGACATTTTTGTGCACACATTAGGCTAATTAGACTGGGGCCTACAGTTTAACGTGGATTCGAATCTGAAGCCTGTGGTACACCAAAGGCCAGAGCGCTAGCCAATTAGCCATCAGACCGAAACAACCAACGAAAATACTTTTTAAAACAAATCTCAAAAAAGAAAAGAAAAAAGATGCATCATATGTAATTGCTTTCTGAAATAAATATTAAAAAGAACATAATTGAATGTTATAAATTTGACTTTATCATCCAGTCTGTCATAAAACAGAATTGCCTGCACTTACCAGCTCCATCAGCATTGAATGTGCTATCTGGAGGCCTTGAGATGCTTTCAAAAACGATTTTCTATTTGCAGTCGTCGCTGTTTTGAATTGCGAAAGTGGCAACGGCAGCTTCATAGTTAACACTTGACCCGAAGAATTCTTATGGAGGCTGCTTTTACCAACCGTTCGAAAGTTGCGAAATGGAATGGGGGAGAAGGGGGATGCTGCCAGGACAGGTCATCTTAGCTTCCGCATTCTGCTTTCGTTCTTTATTATATATATTTTTTTATTGTTTTAAAAAGCACGGAACTGATATTTTTAGAAATAGAAACTGAAGAAAAATAGGGTTAGTAAGGAATGAAAAATTAAATTTAAATCACATGTAGTTACATATAGAAACTTTTATAATAACCCTCACCCACCCCCTACCACCCTCATGTAAATTACAAGAAAATATAAATTGCAGGAAAGTAATTTTTATTGTTACTGCAATTTACGTCGTCTTGTTATTTTTCGTTGGTTTTATTTAATATTATAATATTTATGCCCATAGAGTAATAATATGAACGCATTTCAAAGTTTCTATGAAAGCATTTGTTTCAGAAAAAAAGATCTTTTCTGTTTTTATCAATTGTGTTGAATAGAAAAACTTTTCTGTAAAAAAAAAAAAAAAAAAGGAAGTCCGATGAATAGATGGTTTATTGCTTTTGTATCGATTTATGCTTTAATCAGTACAACCCTTGCACAAATTTTTTTGCAATTTAGGTTATTTTTTTTTTTTTAATTTAAATCTGAAATCCTTTTTAAGTTTTTTTTTATAGCATTAATTATTTTTATGCAATTTTTCTTTAATACCTTTTTAATTTTGAAGTAAGGAAGCATTTTAAAGTATTGTAAAAATTTTATTGGTACAAAAACATCTTGTTGTGAAATATATATAAATATATATATATGCATCTACCCTGGTAACCGGCGATACCGATTACAGAGTACCCATGGGGATAGAGACCCTTAACCTCCTCATCTTAATTCATATACCTATATTCCTTATCTTAATTTACTATTTTAATTGGCTGCGTAATATTAGTTTGTGATAAAAAATAAAGTTGTTAAAAATTAAAAAAATAGTATTCGTAAAAATTAAAAAATACTAAAAATAAATAAAAGTAAAATAAAAAATAAAAGGTAAAAATTAAATTGAAAAGAATTTAAATTAAAAATTTGGTACAATTAGAGACCAGTTGTTGATGCCACAAAAATATTGAATAAGATTTAAAATTGCGATTAAATATTGATTGAAATATATTGTGCTTTTAAATAATTTTACATTAATAAATGTAATTCAAAAATATTTTATCTTTGCCAATCATTTTCATGAAATAATGCATGCATTTTCTTAAAACAGTTCATCTCTCACTCTTTTTCTTCTTTTTCAGTGAAATAGATTTTTAAATGTATTTAATTGCTTTACCTTGACCGAAATTTTTATTCTCAAAATTTATTTTTTAGCAACTTCAAAAAATGTTATTCATCTTAAACAGATGAAGGCAGAAGAGATTTCTGGAAGGAGATTTAAAAGGATACAGAAATTTGTTAAAAAAAAAAAGATAGTCAAAAACTTGTTTGCAATTGTTATGTGTATAAACTCAATTTATTTTTTCATCGATTTTATCGCAATATTTTTTATAAGCAATTTTTGAAACCTGTTTTTTTTTCCTCAATTATTCAACTAAGAATTCATTTTACTGCTCTTAAAATTTAATTTTCATTTAATGAACCTTTTTTGTGGGTTCTTATAAATTCAAGCTATTTATAAAAAAAAAAGTCAAATTAACAAACACGATAAAAATAATAGCACTTTAATATTATCCTGAACATTATTCATCCTCCAAATTTATCTCGCCTATTTTTTTTTAGAGCTTTTCGCTTCATATATACGAAAATATAAATATTAGATAACTTTTATATTCGCTTCATTCATATACGTTTCTATTTTTGAACTTTTCCTTCTCAATTATTTATAACCTTATTTCTTCATCAACATCAATAGCATGACGGCCCAGATTGTGCCGAGGCTCTCCTTTGAAGAGATCTCCCTGCATTCCTCTGGGTGACAAGGGTCTTCCAATTCTAACCCCTAGTACAGCAAAATCCTTCTCAACTGCATCTATCCATCGCAACTCGGATCGTCCTCTTCCTCTTGGTCCTATGTCAAAAACCAGCCTTTTTACAAGGTTTAAATCTTTTTCATTCTAAATACACGAGCAGCCCAGTAGAATCTGTTGATCTTAATCAATTTTATAACATCTGGGTCTTTATGACATTTCTAAATTTCTATGCTGCACTGTTTTCTCCAACAATCACTTTCCCTACCACCAAGAATAGCCCTTAAAATCTTCCTCTCAAATACACCCAAATGGGCCTCATCAGATCTTGTCGAAGTCCGAGTTTCAGAGCCCTAGACCAAAAATAGGTCTAAAAAGGGTTTTATAGAACAAGAATTTAGTTTCTCTGCTTAAGAATTGTGATTTAAACCCATAAAAGGCTTTATTGGCAGACACAATTCTGTTTTTTATTTCAGGTAAGATATTATTTTGGTAATTAATTTCTTAACCTAAGTATTTAAAACTAAATACAGGTTCAAAAATGTCAGTGCCTCAGGTATTATTGGGTGAATCCTGCCAAATATTACTAGAGGAAAGCTTATATTTCGTTTTCTCCTGCTCTGTGCTTAAATGCAAAGTCCTTGCAGCCAATTCAAATGCTCGAAAAGCTTCCTCCAAAGCTCTAAAAGTTCTTGAAATGATTACTACATCGTCAGCATAAGCTAAAATCTGAACAGACTTGAAAAAATATGTCCTCCTAAGTTTATAACCGAATCCCTCAATGCCTTCTCCAAAACAATGTTAAAAGCGAATCCCCCCGCCGAACTTCATTTTGAATGGATAATTGATCAGACAACTCCCCTTGAATTCAAATTCTTGCTTTTAACCTTATTTCTTAATGGCTATAAGTAATAGTAATCAATAGTTAAATTGCTAATATTGTTTATGGCGTTTTTAAATAGATTTTATTGATTGTCATTACTTATCATAAACGAAAAAGGAGATTCTTTTTTACAGTACATTTTCTATTAAAATATTGCCATTCAAGGAAAAGTTTTGATGTATCGCTACAGTAATCACACATTTTTATATTCGAAAACAATTTATTTCCAATTTATGTCAAATTTTTGTTCTAAATATTAATTTCATTTTTTATAAGTATTCTTCATTAAAAAAATCTCTTAACCTGCTTTTGTTTTTATTTATTTATTCATTTTTTTTTAATTCGCTGCGTTGAAATTGTTGAATAATTAGAGAAGAGTTTTTAAATATGAATAGTTTTTAAATATGTAATATATCTTTAATATGTAGTTTTTTTAAATATGTAGGGGAAAAAAGGAAATACAACAGTTAATAATTTTAATAGAGAAAGTCTTGTAAAAAAATCTTCGAGTTGACGAAGAAAAAGTGACAGCGTCTTGTTTCAAAGAGATACACCCGAAGCCGTCCGTCATAAAGAATCTCCGCTCTGATAATCATGGAGGTGAAAAGAAATCTGAATGTTTAATCCGCGCTTCCAGCTATTAAACGCGCAGGTATCTCGAAAATGTAACCGATCTACCTCTTAAAAACGCCCTGCTTCAAAGAAAACCATCACTTGATGGAACACCAGATTAGCCGATTCTATAAGAACATCGAATTATCTTAAAACAGTCGAGAAGACTATTCAAAGCATAGAGTAGTAATAAAACAGAACGCGCATTGAGTTATCTGTTTAGCGCAAACGTAATCCTCAAGTCGTGACTTTTGCTTTGTAGTATAATTGTTCTAATGATAGCTTGGCGATTACTACTCTATGCCAGGGGTCTCCAAACTACGGCCCGTGGACCAAATCCAGCCCGCCAGTGTCATCCATCCGGCCCGCGACAGCGAATAGCTTATTGTTGCTGTAATAAGTTGCATAAAAAACACAGAATGATAATGACTCGGTTTTATGGACTTGCTAGATAAAGCGTAATGACAAGCATAATACACAAAAATTTAACTTAAGCATAACAACTAACAAATAATTGAAATGAATCCCACCAACATTATAAACAGTGAACATCCCGCGGTTACCCTCGGTAATTATGTTGGGGTAAAGATATCGCATATGTATGCAAGTCGATGTTTGGAATGTATATATCCCGAATCAAACATGATTTTTTATCCTGAAAATACCTCAGGAACGGAAAAGCTAGATGAACGCGAATGAAACCGCGGTGTATACACTTGTAAAAAAATACTAATGAGATTTGTGTAATTGTGATTTTTCGCTGACAGTAGTTTGTAGTTAGCAAGCGTATGCTAGCTCAAAGCGCGTACTCTGTAACTAGTCTACAAATTGTGGATAATGGCAGAAAAATTAAAACAGTTTTGGTCCTTGATACTTACAGGTGTAAACAGTATGGCTCTAAGGCTGAAAAGTTTGGAGACCCCTGCTCTATGTTGTCGTAGCGAAGGGAGATAAAAGGTCTGCTGTCACACAACGATTTTCAAAAGAAATGGTTCCTTTTTTCGCTATTAATAAACAGGCGTCTGATGGCCGAGTTGATGATGGCATGATGACATGATTTTCAGACCACTTTCAAAGCTGATCAGTTTCACGGCCATTCATTTGTCCTCTCCCTTTGTTTACTTGCGTTGCAGAGGGGCAAATGAGCTTATTTTTGGAAAGCTTGGGAGTATTTATAATATTCCTTTAGAATTAGTTTTTGGCATGTATTTCAAAGTTTTGTAGTTTAATATATGCGATGATAGCTTGACAATTTTTTGCCAACACTCTTTACTGTTGGCCATTACTATTTTTATCCAGTTGGCGAGAACGGAAAAAACGGTCTACTATCCTACAATGATTTTCAAAAGAAATGAGTTCATTTTTTAGCAATCAATTTTGGTTCGGAATCCACTTTAAGCCTTAGGTCCCGGTCTCCTACGACCGTAGAGCGTCACAGAGCCCAATCAGACTTCTCACCCCCATCATTCCCAAACTGTAAAGGAGAAATTCAGCTCTAGGCACAGTGATGTGGTGCTGTATAATAGTAGTTAACTATTAATAAACATAAATTTAATTTTTCCTGATATTTGATATTCTATTAATAAATTTTCCTGTGTAATATCCTCCAAACAATGATTAAAAAAATAAAATATTCATTTATATGACCTTTTCTAATGCTTTATTGTGTTTCATACAAAATGATCCAATTAATAAACTCTCTCCCCAAAATGATTAAAGATAAATAGAATGTTTTTTATATGAACTTTTTGTTATATTTTATTATATTTCACATAAAATGATGAAAGTTTTAAACAAAAATAATATTATATAATAATATACAAAAAACATATTATATAATATTTTAACTATATATATATATAATTGCATATAATTATAATGTATTTAATATTTGGCATTTATACTCCACTAACAAACTTCCTTGAGTAATATTTTCCCTCCAAATGATTAAAAAAAATAAAATACTCATTTTTCTGAACTTTTTGTAATGTCTTATTCTATTTCACGCAAAAATTATAAAAATTGTGAATAAAATGAATCCTAACATATTTAAATTTTGCACCTAAATACAAGCACTGGCCAAGAGGCGTGCTTGTATTTAGGTGCAAAAAGAGGCCAAGCAGGCGATACAACGCCAACTCTAGCACGAATAGGACGGGAGAGGTTTGTTCTAACTTTCTGTTCTTTTAGAATAGAGGGACGAGCTCTATTTTATTACAACTCAATGGTTCAAAGCAGGCTTTTAAAAATCTGGTTTTGGATTGACTAATTACTTCCTGAATAAGCATCGACTTTTTAAAAAAATTGAAGAAAAATTCCACCTCCATTTGCTCAAATTTTTTTTTAAGATACTTTCCTCAAATAGGGAAGATATTTTGTTTATCGAATCTGGCTTAATCCGCATTAATATAGAAAAAAAGAAATCTCGTGTGCTTTCTTACTTTAACCCGACAGAGAGTACGTTGAAACATTTCTGTTAAAAGTAAATATAATTGAGGTTATGAACTGGAGATTATAAAATAAAAGTATATGCGATATAAATCGTATCTGGCAACAGTTCAATGACTTCAAATAGGAAAACAACTCAGATTTTAAAACATTTCAAAAAATAAATCATTAAATATTAAATCGATTAAATAATAGGCTGTTACCAACTGCACGGATCATTATCATATTGATTTATAATAATCCTATTGGCTGATTAAACATAATCAAATTGATACACTACATTAATTAAATTGATCATTATCATATTGATTAAATTGATTTATCTTTATTATAATAATTAAATGATCAATAGATTAAACTGGACTGCTCGTGTATTCAGAATGAATGATTTAAATCCTGTAAAAAGGCTCGTTTTGGCAAAGCCATACGGACAAAGAGGAGGAGGACGACCCGAGTTGCGATGGATAGATGCAGTTGAGAAGGATTTTGCTGTACTTGGGGTTAAGAATGGGAGGACCCTTGTCACCCAGAGGAATGCAGGGAAATCTCCTCAAAGGAAAGCCTTGGCCCACTCTGGGATGTCGTGCTATTGATGATGATGATTAAATGAAATACCGAACAAAGATGCAGAGTGTATTGAATCAAAATATAGCTTTGAACGTGTTCTTTCAAGCTCAGAATTTGTACCACGAGTCAGTTTGCAAATCATATAAATTTAATCACATTGATCAAATTGATTAATCAATATTAAATCGATCGATCCATTATATTAAATCATTATCATATTTATTAATCAATATCGATTAATCATTAACATATGGATTTATCATTAGTACATCGATTCATGCATATTGATTACATTGATATATCATTAACATATGGATTCATCATTAACATATAGATTCATTATTAGTATATTGATTCATGCATGTTAATTATCTTGATTTATCATTAACATATGGATTTATCATTAGTGTATTGATTCATAATTATCATATTGATTATATTGATGCATCATTATCATATTGATTATATTGATTTACCATTATCATATTGATTATATTGATTTATCATTATCAGACTAAATATATTAATTCATTGAATTAACCAACAAAGATACAAAGTATACTGAATCAAAATGTATCTTTGAACTTGAATAATATTCTTTAAAGCTCAGAATCTATAAGACGAATCCATTTGTGAATCCCTTTGTAGGACGAGTTTCATATTTTTTTATCTGCCTGTCTTTTATCTTCGTCTTTGTAACCTATTCTATTTTCGCACATCTTCAAAACCGATTTAAGCAAGACCATTTAGGAAGCTTTACTAAGCTTGATTTTATGGCAACTCACATTCTGAGGATTAAGATCGCCTTCTCCTGGAGACAGGCTTCTAAAAAATACATATATCTCGATACAGATCTTGACAAAGAGGATTTCTGCCAACAAAACTGTTCGGATTACGAAGAACCCATGAAATAAATTTAAAAAAAAAAAAAAAAAAGAACGAAAAACAATCGAAGCCCACTGAGTGAATGAATCACAGGTGCGGAACATGATTCCATTGTCCCACGACCACGTGACCTTGGTCCGATGATCGGATGTGCGTGAATGCGAGGTCACCTGCGCCCTCAACCGTGCACGGCCGCCCCCGGTCAGCCCCCGTTGTCCAGCGGTTTTAGAAACAAAAGGCAGTTTAGAAATACATTCGGCTGATTTCTGGTACCATTGTAGTGCGCACAATAAAGGGATAGCGGTTGTGGAAATTAGATCAATTGTTGAGAAGGGTCGTATTTGAAAGTGTATCGACACAGATAGTTTTCAAAATGTAACTTTTATCGCAGGATTATAGTCTGATAAAGCACTTAGCGTAGTTTTCGATTTTATGGATGGTAGAAGAGATTTAAGCACATTTACACAAAAATGCTCCAATGAATATATATATGCATTCCTTCTGGCATTTTTTCTTTCATAATAACACAATGATTTTTAAAACTCCCTTAAGATTTATTTTTGAAAAGAATTACTTTAAGGAATTTAATAAGTTTTAAAAACGTATGTTTAATTCTTGGCTGCAGTGTGAAATATTAATTCAAGATTTTATTTCCACTTCAAAGGCGCAACAGCCGCCTAGATGGCCAAAGACGTCTACCTAGTGGCGGATTCCAAAACAGGAGATGTTTTTCTTTTTACGGGGGTAGGGTTGCCAACCCTACAGTCATATTAGAATAGGACCTACGGTTTAGGTGGATTGTCAACCATTACAAACATCCATGGCTCGAACTCGAAACCTGCGGCATCAAGCGTAAGTCACTCAGTCATTATATATTCGTGAGAAGTGAACACTGAATAAAAGTGACTGTAGTATTTACATCACTTACATCATTGTAAAAAAAAATAATAATAATAATAATAATAAATAAATAAAAAATTAAAACAATATTGATAAAAAAAATGAAAAAGTTTACTTTTGATGTTAAAAAGAGACATTTTTTTTTTTTTTTCAAAGAGGGGATTTTAAGGTTCTGTGTTTTTAGAAAAGTCCAATTTTTAAAACATTTTTCGTGACTCTAAAAAAAAAAATATTTCTGTAACCCTCCCGGAAGTAGAGACCCCCTTCCCTTGAGCAATCCATTCCAACTCCCTATATTTAATTATACAAATATAATATCCTCTTTTTGGAAAAATGTGAACATATTCACAAGAAATAAAAATTAAAGAAAATTTAATTTAATTACAAAATTGTGAAAACTAAGCAACATCAATAACGAAAAGTAAAAGTGTTAGCTTTTAATGTTAAAAAGACACAATTTTCCAGAAAAGGAATTTCTATGGTATTAAGGGTTGTTGTCCCCTGAAACGGGGAAAAAAACAAAACAAAATTTTTTTTTTTTCCAAATCTTTTCGTGACATAGCAATTTTCTGGGAATCAAGAACCCTGTTTTGAGAACTACTACCACTGAAGAATCGTGAACTTGTTGACAACCACTACTCTTAAGTGTTACCATCCAGTGGCACATAATGATTTCCTTCATGAGAATTACAATAAAAACACTTAAAATGTATGCGTCTAGCTATTCAGGGCCAAATATTCAAAATTTATCAAATAAAATGTAATATATGCCCGATTCGTGGTCCATTGGCATGATGTACACCTAGAGTGCAGGAGGGTCGAGGAACGGCACTGTTGTAGTCGCTGCTTACAGAAACAAGGAGACTCGATATCGATTGTGGTGTGTAATGCATCTCGCACTGATAGTCAGGTTGTCTGGTTTTCCGATTTTGTCACATACAACACTCAAATGTATCCTCCCAGAAGAAACCGTCCTTCCATCATCTCACGTCGGGCTGTTCACAAGGTCCACTGATGTTTTATCCTCCCTTTTCTGATAGGTAGGGGTTACATTGTACAACGCAGAGATTAGGAAACATCATTAAAAGGATTATGCTATGTAAATTGTTCAACAATAGAAAGACCAAGGGTAAGGTGGACTGATAGTGTCGAAAAGGATCTTAGACAACTGAAAATTATTAACTGGAAGAGATTGACATTGGAGAGAGACAGATGGAGAGCTGTTGTGTTGGAGACTCAAGCCGGAACAAGGTTCTAATGCCAGTAAAGAAGAAAGAGTTTAAATGGGACTTGATGGCCGAGTGATTGGCGTTCGGTGCCACAGGTTTCGGGTTCAAGTCATAGCGGTGCTATTGGTGTTTATAATGATTTGAAATTCACTTTAAACTGTAGGTCCTTCTCCAATTAGCCCTCATGAACAACAAGTGACCGTAAAGCGGTAAAACAGGAGGTTGGGCGTAGGACTAACAACCTACCAAGTCAAAAGAAAAATTTTATGTTTAGAAATCTCAATCAGAAAAGTCAGACAGATATCTTGGATACTAGCGTCAGGACGGGCTTGGAGGATGAAAGCGACAGAGACAGACTTCTTGGCCGAAAACCGGGTGTAGTGCTTGAGAAGAAGAGGGTTACACAGTTTTTGAAACGAGGGAGGTGGAGAAAGGAAGAAAAAAAAAAATAATATGCATCAGAATCATTTTTTATTTGTTTTTTTATTGTCCTTCGTTTCGAAAATATCAGATAAGTCACGAATAAATAAATAATATATCATACTTTTTTAGCCTTTTTCCCCCTCTGCTTTTCCCGTGAATCACGAGGTAAAGTGACCAAAGTCCAGCGCATCTTCCCTAAAGGCAATTTGAAGGCGCATCTTCAGCATGGAGTCGCCGCTGACCATGAACTTCACCTGCTTCGCTGAACGAGAGGATATTTTACACTCAAGGTCGCCCGCGGCTCATTGTTCCCGCGTTTGTTGAGACAATATCCTTTCTTTTTTGTTAGGACACATTAGCGAATCCAATTTTTAGTTCATTTGGATGCAAAACGATCGAGATCCATCTCATGATCAGAAAGGGAAGATACGAGGAAGACGAACTAAATGCGAGCGAAAGACAATGGGATAACAATCGTTCATTAAGAACCATTGTTTTCCTTCCTTACAAGTGCATTAAACACCTCGTTAGGATGCATTGAAGTGCATCATTTATCGACATTTGTACCGCTGCTGAATCTACAGATGGGGAAAAAGTGTCTATCTTGGAAGGAATAGATTTATTTGATATATGCGAAATCTTGAATACGTTTGTGGGCAATCTTATTTTTTATTCAGGAAATACCACCTCAATCACTGTGGTCAGATTGTTATTACATTGAATTACTGATTGATTAATAGTTATTTAATTGAATTGTTGATTGATTATTTGTTATTGAATTGAATTGTTGATTGATTAATTGTTATTTAACTGAACTCCAATTATTTCTGAAAGGGCAAAATAATAATAAAAGTTGAAAAAAGAAGTTTGGCTTGTCGCTCTATGGTTATCTCGGTCTATGGTCGCTCTATCTTGTGCGCCTTATCTTGTGTTTAACGTGGATTCCGAGCCACTACTATTACTACACCACATCACTGTGCCTAGAGCTGAGTTACCACTTTACAGTTTAGGAATGATGGGGGGTGACACCACACTAGGTTTGAAGGACTCCATCGCAGGCGACTGATGCTTAACTAAGTGTAATATGCAGCTTCATTTTAGTGGGGGAACCATGAAGGCCGAAGACTGACTCAACCTCAAGACAACGCGCTTACGTATTATTAGACTGGTACAGGACCTCGTCGCAAATGAAGTCCATGGCTAAGAGTACTATGCAGCTTCACTTTTAGCGAGGAATAAAAAAGACAACCCCCAAGACAACACTCTATGATCCTATGAGACCGGCACCTACGCTTTAAAGTGGAATCTGAACCCCTAAACAGCCATGCCACCGACGGCACTGATCCTTTTGAAACCTGGTGGCACCGAACGTTAGACTCAGCCATTCAGGCCCCACGAATTTATATTTAATATTTGAGTCAACCCTGTTGAAAAGCCTATAGTTAGAGCACATTTCAGCAAAGTATATATATTTTCTTTCTTTTTGATAAAAAAAAGTTTAATTTCAAAACCTGATACGGCCTTATTATTTAAAAAAATACTAAAACAAACAAAGATTGATTGTTTATTAAAGTATTTTGTTTCATACTTATAAATGTAAGGAAATTGTTTGAAACACCAATTGATTTGTTAATAAAAATGAAATATTATAAGAACTACATGGATTCAAAATTTAAATTATTATTACAAATTTGCGTCACTAGAAAGTTTCAAAACAAAATAATTGAAAAATAGTAAAATTAAAAAAATTTTCAACAACAAAATGAAAATTTCCAACTAAAAATTTTAATAACATGAAAAATTAGGAATATTTTCAAAGTATTAGCAATAAGAAAATTTGCAACAAAAACGTGCATTAACTATTCTGAAATTATAATTTTATAAATATACAATCGGCCTCATTTTTAGTTTAATCCACTCCAAAAATAATGTATTTATTATTAGAATGATTATTTTGATCATTTAAAAGTGATCTTTAACTGTAAAAAAAAAAAATGTTGAATCTTTCAATTTCAATTATTTATATTTTTCTAATACAAGCGTAAATCTAAATTTGAAATAAATCTACATCAAGTGTAAATATAATGGCCCATGCATAAAATAACAGAAATAATTTTTTAATAAGACGATACTTTTCATTTATTAATTACGATATTTCTCAAACATTTTAATATGCAAATAAACAACAAACCCAGTAACTTTTTAGCGAATATTATTCAAAACACTATCAATTTTAAATACAAATAACAGTGAAACATTACACGAAGATTTTAACATTTCATTTAAAATAGAGCATTATTGATAAAATTATACTTTTTACATAATAAAATCCTATTAGATTAGATGCGCATGGAAGAAATAAAGTTATTTACAAATATACGGAAACAAAATACAAAATTTAATAAGCTAAATTTACATTAAAATTTTTGTAACTTTTTACTGAATATCGAAAAAGAAAAATATATTAAAAGAAATGTTATGAAATTCAATACACATTTTTTAATATGAACTACCATAACATCAAAAATGCAAGGAATATCATTAAAAATCCCAGAACGACTTGTAATGGAGAAAATCACGCAAATTTTGAATCACTGTGATATTTTTTCTAGTTCATTGCGTTGTTCATGAATTCTACAAATATTTTTAAAAAAATCTTAAAATAAAAGTTTAACTCTTTACGAACTTATATGAATTTACAATATATATAGTTAAGAAAATAATATTGCGTTAGAATGATTTACAATTTATGTAGTCAATAAAAATTACCTTTCGATTTTCCATTTTTCCTACATTGTTCATGATGTGGTTCTTTTTAAGTCCTTTTTTTTAATCACGTTTTACAAGAGTTATGTAATTTTGTTTTAAATTACTGAGCTTATTTTTTAAAAATCTTAAAATAAGAAGTTAAAATAAAAACGACTTCAATTTATATTAATATACATGTATATATATATATATATATATATGAAAATAATATTGCGTTAGAATGATTTACATAATTTATGTAATCAATAAAGAAAGAAATTCCTTTCGATTTTCCATTTCCTTACATTATTCATGATGTTGTCCTTTAAGTCCTGTTTTCTTTATCACGTTTTACAAGATTGATGTTATTTAAAAAAAAAAAATACTGAAAAAATTATTTAATTTTAAAAAAATCTTAAAATAAAAGTTCAATTTTTACTGCTTCAATTTAACCTGTATTAATATGCAATAAACATTAAGAAAATAGTATTGCCTTAGAATATTATTTATGTAATCAATAAAAAAAAGGAATAACTTTTCGATTTTCCATTTTTCCTCACGTTATTCAGGATGTTGTATTTTTTTTTTTTTTTATCATGTTTTACAAGATTTATGTTATTAAAAAAAAAAAAAAAAAAATAGCTTATCTTTTTTAAAATATCTTAAAATAAAAGTTTAAGCTATATTAACATACAATATACATTAAGAAAATAATATTGCTTTAGAATGATTTACAATTCATGTAATCAATAATAAAAATAAAAAAATATTACCTTTCGATTTTCCATATTCCCTACATTATTCATGATGCTGTCCTTTTTAAGTCCTTTTTATTTTTTTGTTATCACGTTTTTCAGGATTTATGTTCGAACATGAGAAGAAAAAGCATCCATTAATTTTTACACTGAGCCGTGAAGAGCAATGCCATTTTTTTCCGGCATTTCATCGATTTTCAGAGACAATCTTCTTGTTTTCGCACAAATGACAAAAAAAAAAAAAAAAAAAAAGTTTTTGCTTTTCGCTCCGCTGGGCGCTTTTTCGCAAGAAAACTAACCTCGGTTCGAAAGGTGGCTTCTCACATTCTACCGCGGCTTATAAACTGTGGAGCCGAGTTGTTTCCCTGCCGCCCGACAACAACGAATCGCTTTCGACTCATCCTTTTACCGAACAGACGTCCAAGTGGCGATTGTTTCTTGGCGATCTTTTCCCACCGAAACGCAGAAGGGGGAAAAACAAACTCGCTTTTCCTCATCTTCGCGAATTATGGCGGGAAAACTGGATCCCGAAACACGTCTCGTTTGGCCTCGTCACCTGCTAGTCAAGAACTCTGTGACGTCACGCAAACGTTCCACGACCAAACGACCGCAGAGTTTTCGAACAGCTCAACAGAAAAGTTAGAACGTTCCAAAGAACAAAATGTTCGAAATCGAATCCATTTACTTTGGTAACAGGTGTTTTGGTTCGCGATCGTGATAGTATCCATTACCCTTGTTTACATACTTTTGAAATAACATTAAATTAGCAGTCATAAAAAAAAATATATTCTTTTTTTTTTGTGTGTGTGTTTATCAGAAACAATGGAAAGATTTATTACTGTACCGGTTTTTAGGAATGTGTACAGGTTATTTGGCGATAGTGAGGAAGTTTTATTAGCCGAGATTATAAATTAAAGCACGAAAAAAAAAAAAAAACTTTAAAGCAATGTTTGTTTCCTATAAAACAAAATTAAAATTAAAAAAATTTGCATTGTTTTTATGTCTTATTGCTTATTTTGAATGGCACGAGAAATATAGAAATATACTATTGTCTTAAAAACATTTACAAAATATTTAAAAGTCATTGCTTAAAAAAACAAAAATAGAAGTGAAATTATTTTGGAAAGAATGTTTTAATGTTTTCAAAATATTTAAATCATTATTGAATTTTTCAACAATTATCCGCTTAAAAATCTGAAGTTAACAAAGACACTATTGTAGTAAATGAAATTCAAAAAATTTTTGAGTTCCTCATCATATTATCTATATTATCCATTACCCTTGTTTGCATACTTAAATAGCATTAAATTAGTAGTCATTATTCATTTCGTTCGTTTTTTTGTTTTGTTTTCTTTTTTTTTTTTTGTTTTTCAGAAATAATGGAAAGATTTTCCTGTACCGGTTTTTTGGAATTTGTGCGGGTTATTTAAGAAAGGAAGTTTATTAGCCGAGATTATAAATGAAAGCATGAAAAAAACACTGATGTTTGTTTCCTATAAAATAAAATACAAAATAATCAAAATCTATGTTAAAAAAAATGTGAGTTTCGAATTTAATCTTATTTTGAATGGCACGAAAAAATTATTCTTTTTCAGACAAATATACAATTAAAAACATTTTGCAAAATATTTAAAAACATTACTTAAAAATATATATAGAAATGAAATTATTTTGGAAAAAGAATGTTTTAATGTTTTCAATTAGTAGCTATTATTTTTTTTTTTGTTTATAGAAAAAATCTAGAAATTAACGAAGACAATATTGTAGTACATGAAATTCAAAATTTTTGAGTTCCTTTACTATCCATATTATCCATTACCCTTGTTTGCATACTTAAATAACATAATTAATAGTCATAAAAAAGTCAAGTTTTTTTTTTTTTTTTTTTTTCTTTTTTTTTTTTTTTTTTTTTTTTTTTTTGCGATAATCAGAAACAGAAAAGTTTGCTCCAGTACCGGTTTTTAGAATTTGTACGGGTTATTTGGCGATAGTGAGGAAGTTTATTAGCCGAGATTATAAATTAAAGCATGAAAAAAAATGAAAAAACAGTAAAGTAATGTTTGTTTCCCATAAAAGAAAATGAAAATCAAAGTCTCTGTTAGAAAAAAAATGTTACATTGTTTTCGATTTTTAATGCTTATATAATATAATATATATATATATATATATATATATATATATATATATATATATATATGTAAATATAAATCTGAAATTACCCAGAAATCTTGATAGAATATTATTATTTCGATTTACTTTTGATTTCTACAGTATGACGAGAAACTCAAAAATTTTGAATTTCATTTACTACATTAGTTGTTCTAAAGCAGCTGGTAATACAAAATACTATTACTCCTTATGCCATAAGCAAGGTCTGCATTGCTGTTATTCATTGAGCACTACCCGAGAGGCACGTGTAGTTTTGAAGATATGCTCTGCATTCCACTGCAAAAATGTGCTGCGAATCCTGCCTACAACTCATTATTACAGAAAACTAAATCAAATGAACAGAAATGACCTCGGCTGCAAAAAGTTGTTGCTCATTTAGCACCATCCAGCGAGCACGTGTAGCTTAAGGATGTGAGTAACATTACCCCCTTCTAACAAAAACATATCATGTATAAGCTATATTGTTCATGTTTATCAATGTTTTATAACCTAATTTAATAATTGTATCGAAACAAAAATTTTTTTTTTTTCCTCCGTAAAACACTCTTTGAAAATTTAATCTCTGAACGCAATTGGCGACTTTAAGAATTTTTGAACCATACTTTTCGTATATGTGGCAATACCTATTGCAGCGTATTAGCAGCGCGATCTCTTGCTTTAATTGCTCTCAAGCAAAGAGATGTTTTTTCCTAAATTTTATATTGTTTTATTTTATTTTAATTTCTATTCATTAATTTAAGCAAATTCAGCATATGCAAATGTGTTAACTATTTTAAGATGGGGAAGTTTTGTGGTTCTTAAAATCACCTTGGAACTCCATGACCGGTACGGCCGTTGCCCGTTGCCCCAGCAGCGCCTTCTGTATATTGACTGAACTTACTCAGTAGTGGCCAAGATTGTCCTTATGTAGTAGAATGTCACACCCTTTTTTTTTGTCGTTAATTGTCGATGTTAGTATAACAATAAATAATTTTTACATAACTCGGGCCCATCTAATTAACCCTATTTCCCCTATCCTATTTTTGTCAATTCTGAAAAGCACCTAACATTTCAGACATGTCTGTGCAAATCTGTGATTGTTTCGACACTGCTGATTCAAAATGCTAAACAAATGCTTTCTTCAAATTTGTTTCTTTCACAAAGAATGATTTCTGAGTGTTTAAACTACTTTGTTCCATTCTTATGTTTGGAAAAAGGACTAGACACGAAAGCAAACAGAATATTTTCGAAACGTGTTATTATTCTATGCGTCTGAATTGGAGTTGTCATGTCTGAGTTCAGTGGGCCCAAAGAATGGGCTGCAGGTACGACGGAGGCACTTTCCATGCGACAGAAGAGGAATTTTGTTGTTTTCCACGGAAAATAAATAATAGTAAAAAGAAAAAGGAGAAAACTGACTGCCACGCGCTGTCGGTTTGTGGTGCCATCACTGTGGAAAGCGATTCCGGCATTCACGAAGTCGCTGCTCTTCAAGCGAATCTCCTGAACACAGGAAAGATCGTCTATCGAACCTCTGGCAGTGCAGGATTTTTAAAAAATGAAAAGTCTTTTATGGATCATAAACGGATGTAAATTTGCTTTATCATCGGCTGTTTAGAAAGCATTATCATAAGTGAAATGATTGCGATGAATATTAAATTTTAAATATAGACATTTATTCTGCTCTATGAGAGACTTTTCAAATGAGTTTCAGTAGTTCTGGATCATCATCATCATCAATAGAACGACAGCCCAGAGTGGGCCAAGGCTTTCCTTAGAAGAGATTTCCATGCATTCCTCTGGGTGACAAGGGGGTCCTCCAATTCTCAACTTCCAGTCAAGCAAAATCTTTCTATCTATCACAACTTGGGTCGTCCTCTTCCTCTTTGTCCTAGTGGGTTTGCCAAAACGGGCCTTTTTACAGGGTTTAAATCATTCATTCTAAATACACGAGCAGCCCAGTTTAATCTAAATCTTAATACATTTTATAATATCTGGGTCTTTATAGAATTTATAAATGTCTACGTTGTACCGTCTTCTCCAACAATCACTTTCCCTAACACTTCCAAGAAAATAGCCCTTAAAATCTTTAGCTCAAATAAACCCAAATGGGTCTTATCAGATCTTGTCGAAGTCCGAGTTTCAGCACCATAGACCAAAATAGGTCTAATAAGGGTTTTTTAAAAAAGAATTTAGTTTTTCTGCTTATGAACAGTGATTGAAACACATTTCTTAACCCAAAAAGGTCTTATTGGCTGACACAATTCTGCTTTTTTATTTCAGGTGATATATTATTTCGGCAATTCATTTCTGATCCTAAGTATTTAAAACTATGTACAGATTCAAAAGTATTTCTGGATGTTAGTATTTCAGCACTGCTTTCCCCTTTACCGACGAAACCACACATCTACAGAGATTCACACTGACAACTGCAATTGCAATTTATAACGGCGTCGAATAATGCAGCTGTTCCTTAAAAAGTTAGTGAATTTTTTTATTAAAATAAGAGTTAATTGTGGCACACTATGGGAAAAAGGGATGCAAAGGATTAATTTATGCACAGAAGAGAAACCAACACAGCAATGATTTAGAAGGGATTTGTAACTGCTATCGCATCTTGATTCCTTTTTCTTTCCTCACTGTATCCGAGAGAAAATTTCTTTGTCAACTTGGCGAGATGACGCCTACTGCAACGGACGACAGCTGTGTCAACTGCGGAATCACGACATCCGCTGATCCGAATCGACGCTTCTTTTTCCTCGCTCACGTCGATCACTTTCTTTCTTTTTCTCTCTAGAATATTTAGACACAATAATTAATTAAATAATTTGCTTTATTCAATAAACAAGCAAAAACAGATGTTATCGTCACAGAAATTTCTCTGTCTTACAAAAACTATAATCACTATGTAACATTATTTACATTGGCTAAACATTCCTTATATCAGATTAATTTACGTCATCACATTTTAAAGTATACGAAACCATACAATATACAATATTCCATACATCATACACTACTCAATAACAACATTTTCTATTCAATAGCAATATTACTATTCAATAGCAACAATATCTATTCAATAACAACAATCACTATTCCAGCAGTAGCAAGCATTCACTATTCAATATCAACAATCACTATTCCACAGCAGTATTCACTATTCAATAGCAGCATTCATTATTCAATATCAACAATCACTATTCAATAGCAACATTCACTATTTAATAGCAATATTCCTTATTCATAAACAATATTTTTTTAATAAAAAATATTTTTATTCACTAATGTATCGAACATGATTCAATACATTTTTTATCATCATTTTGAAAGCATTTCGAAACATTCCAGTCTGTGTTAGTATGTTCAGATCAAAATGTTTGATCTGAAAAGTTTCGTATCTTGAAAAGTTCGTATGTGAAGCTTATTGAAGAACAACCGTATAACAAGGCAAACATTAATATACACAAACACATATATATATATGGAAAGCATATTTTGACCTTACTCCATCTTGACCTACTGCAATACGTTAAACAAATATATTTTTGGAAGAAAAATTAATTATCTTTTCTCATATTGAACATCATTGTGCCACGTATTCCATTTATACATGCCCACCGTCATGTGATAAAGGGAGGTCGTTGAATTCCGGGTGTACTCTTAAAGGTCACTATCCAACATTTGCAAGTCGTATGAAAAAGAAAAACCCGGAAAATTGCAACCTCATATCAGGTTCCACTTATATATGTCTTGATTAGCGCACCGATGAACGATGATGGAAAGTTAAGAAAAGAGTTTGTGTAGCTAATCCATTTGTGTCCAATATGAGAGAGAAATATAATTGTCAATGAAAAATGTTTACAAATGCTGTCATAACCGCTGTCTAGTCTGCCAGTTTCGGAAAGCAGTGACTGCAACGGACGTCGCTTGCGAATTCAGACAACCTGCAGCGGCCTAGTGGCCAATTGGCCAGCACTCTGGCTTTTGGTACCACCGGCTTCAGGTTCGAATCCTGGCGGTGGCATGGCTGTTTGTGAGTGGTTCAGAATCCATTTTTAAACTGTAGGCTCCGTAGCCCTCCTGTGCACAAGATGACCGCGACAAATTAAACCAAACCTCGAACAACCTGTATGACAGCTACCGCGATTATAAGTTGGTTCAAACATTTTGTCGAAGACTGGTAGTCCCCTGTTCCGCTTATGAATATTATCAACAGCCAATCGACAGACGATCCACAATCGTCTGTACCACATTTGTCGTATGGGAGGAAAATCTCCTACCAGACTATCGAACCTGACTATCGATGCGAAACGATTTACATTATCACTACCACCATCGATTTTCCTCGCTTCTGAAGGCAGCGAGGGAAATAGACGTTACCATTGGCTCACGAATCGGACACACCAGAATTTAAAATAATTTCAGAAGACACTACAGGCCTGATATAAAAATTAAGTGGACGTTTGCCACAAAGTCACACAGATCTTCAAAAACTCATAAATTGGCTTCACATGATTGTGCATGAGGTGCCCAATGAAGTTCTTATTAGGAACAGAATTATCTATTACTGCTACATCACACTACACCACATATGAGTTGCCCCTTTACAGTTTGGGAATGATGTAGGTGAGAAAAGTCTGAATGGGCTCTGTGATGCTTTGCTTGCCGGGACCTACGGCTTAAAGTGGATCTGAACCACTACAAACATCTATGGCTCCACCGGCATTTGAACCCGAAAGCTGTGGTAACGAGCTAGAAGCTCGGCCATCAGGCCCCCAAGAAATAGAATGATCGAGAATGGCGACATAATTTAATAGGGCATTCCTTTTTCTTATCGGTACGAAAATCAACTCTTCTGCAGTATCGCATTTTTTGTCATGGCCAAGCAGACTTCACGACCATTAGTGGGCAACACATTATACTATTTGATTCTTAAGATAACATCTTACCAATGTCATCCTCTTCTGTCCATACACCATTGTAATTAATTATCAAAACTTCTGAGTATTTTTCTATGCATGACACTTACACTTACTCTTTGAAAGACGTTCTTTTAATGGATTAGAACTTTGTTTGTCGACGGACGCTGTCAATCTTTAATTCGCAAGGCGAAACATCAGATGACCAGGATGGTACCCTAGAACGTTCTTCAGGATACTGCGATCACGCTATAGTTCAGCCCGTTACCACAGGGCCACGAGTCGGACATACCGGAATTTAAAATAATTTACTAAACGATTGATACAAAATTAAGTTAAATTATCACAAATGTCTCCACATCGACAAAAAGTCATCAATTGACTTCATGTGATTGCATATCACATGAAAACTTCATGTATTGTAAACTTCCTGGCCATTAATGGACAACAAATTAGGTTATTCGATTCTAAAGATGACATCTCAGCAATGTCGTCCTCTTTCGCTGGAATTAATTTTAGAAACTCCACTGTGTTTTTCTATATGTGATTCTCACATCACGTTGAAAGACGTTCTTTTAATGGATTGGAACTTTGTTTGTAGACGTACGCTTTCAATTTTTTGATTAATACTGTTGGAAATAATCGCAAAGGCAAAGCATCAGGTGATCAGGATGGTCACACGAAATTAAACGTTCCACAAAATCCTCCAGGAAGCTGCCAGCACGGGGCCATTAATCGGACACCAGAATTTAAAAATAAAAATTTAAATTAATTCACTAGAGGATTCATACAAAATTAAGTGACCGTTTATTACAAATGTCACTCAAACCGTCAAAAAGTCATCAAATAATTTCACGTGAGTGTGCATGAGGTGACTAATGATGTTCTTCACATGACACATGACGAGAATGGCGTCACGATTTAATACCCTCTTTCTTATCGGCAAGGAAAATCAGCGCACTATCTACACTATCACAACAACTATCACAGCATGCACAACACATTAGTGTATTCGAGTCTAAATATGACATCTTACCAATGTCGTCTTCTTCGTCCACACACCGCTGGAATTAATTATCGAAACTCCTTAATTAATCGAAACGTCTCTTGTGGCCTGATGGCCAATTGGCTAGTATTTGTGGCATGGACGTTTGTGAGTGGTTCGGAATCCACTTTAAACAGTAGGTAACGATCTAATGAGTCTAATGTGTGATGAAAATGACCATAGAGCGACAAACCAAACCAAACCTCAGTGTTTTTCTATGTATGACATTTACATCACGTTTAAAGATGTTCTTGTAATGATTTAAAACTTTTGTACGCTGTCGATATTTAATTAATGCTAGGAAAATATTCGCAAAGAAAAACGTCAGGTGACCAGGATGGTGTCCCAGAACATCCTCCAGGACTCTTAGATCACGTTCTAGCTGCACAGGTTACCACTGGGCCACGAATCGGGCATATCGAATTTAAAAAGTAATTTAGCAGAGGATTGATGCAAAATTAAGTGGCATTAAGATAAATTATCACAAATGTCTCACAGATCGTCAAAAGTCATCCAATAACTTCACGTGAGAGAGTAATTGGATGACTGAATTTCTTTGCGAGAATAGTGACATAATTTATTGTGTCCTCCCTTTTTCTTATCGATAAGGAAATCAGCGCTTCTGCATTATCACATTTTTGTTATGGTCAAACCAACTTCACGGCCATTAATAGACAAACATTAGTGTATTCGATTTTAAAGATGACATCTTACCAATATCATACTCTTTTATCCACACATCGCTGGAAATAATTATCGAAACTCTGTAGTGTTTCTCTATGTATGACATTACATCACGTTCAAAGACGTTCTTTTTAATGGATCAGGACTTTATTTGCAGACGTACGCTCTCGATTTTTGATTAATACTATGGGGAAATATTCACAAGGAAAAATATCAGGTGACCAGAATGGCCCCACGAGATTTAATGTCCCAGAAAATCCTCCAGGAAGCTGCCAGCACTGGCCACGAATCAGACACACCGGAAATTTAAAGTAATTCACCAGAGAACTGAGACAAAATTAAGTGGCCTTAAATTAAATTATCCCAAATGTCACACAGATCATCAAAGGTCATCAAATGATATCAAGTGATTGTTTATGAGGTGCCTAACGATGTTTTTCACATGACGGGATATCGAGAATGACGTCACAATTTATTATGACATCCCGCTCTTTCTTATCGGTAAGGAAAAATCATAGCTCCTGCAGTATCACATTTTTTGTCATGGACACACAAACATTATGGCCATTTATGGGCAACACATTACGCTATTCTATTCTAAAGCTGTTATTTAACCAATGTTCTCCGCCTC